>VYZP01025981.1:0-12500 GCA_013400635.1 Hypocryptadius cinnamomeus
AAAATTTCATGTCACCTCCACTGGCAACAAGAGGCAGTTTATTTATCACTATTTCCACAGGGAAGGAAGTCTGAAACATACAGTATGCAGTATATACACTATCCAAATTTAGCTACATACTTATTCAGGAGATTTGTCTCCTTAAGCTGTTTGCCTTGTTAAAGGCTACTGCTTCGGATCACCCTTGGAGTGAGACTACCATGAACTACCAAAATTTAGGCAGCATGGACCCACCTCAGGATATCCATTTCTATCCTTCTGCAAGAAAACCCCATGCTTGAAAGCCTGTCTCCACTGGGGATGGCTGAGAGAAACTTATTTGCATGTTGCTTGAGAGAGTCCTCTGTGGACTGGGGTTTCACACAAATCTGCTGGGCAATGGAGAACCTTCTCACACTTTGCTGAAAAGTCTGCCTGAACCTCGCATGCGGATGTCCAGACTTCTCAGAGATGTTCATAAATCTCAGAGTTGCCTGAAATCTCATTCAACTCCAGTTTCCTATGGTACAAGGTTCCCTTATAAATGTTTCACAGAGTTCTCTTCAAATTTCTAAAAAGAGGCACAGCATAGTTTATGGGAAGTTCTGTTCAATATCTAAATCCCTGTAAAAAAGCCCTGTAGTTTAGGTATGATGTCATATAACAAAGCAAATCCACCAAACACAAAAGAGAAAAGAGTTCTAATAGGCTCTTTGTACCATCAAGGCTTGGGAGATAAGAGCTTACTGGTGGGAAGTGTCTAAAAGCCTGAAAAAGATTGGTGTCAAAGGAGGCATGCACAGTATGTAGTGGAGTGGAGTTGGTATTGCATATAAATAAGGGGCAAGTGTGCTAGTGAAAAAGGGTGCATTGAGCAGTTCTAGTAAGAGAAAAGTGGGGAGGAAGAAAAAGCCCAAACATTTCACTGGCACAGACCAGGACTGAGGATGCCTGGAGAGCTTCCAGGTAATTTCTATTAGGTGCAGCAAGAGTGCTGTCATCCATCAGGGTGACTGTCTGTGCAAAGCTGAGCTGTCTGTCATGGGATCACCTGAACCCTTTATGGATTATAGACTTACAATGCTCATATGCTTGCTATTTATTTTCTGTTTGAATATCAGTTATTACTGAAACCATGTTTGTTTACCTTGAGCAGTCACTAATGCGTAGTTACTCCTCAGCTTCTTTAAACACTACCTGCAATACTGACTGTCACCTGTTTCTGATATCACCTCAGTTATCTGCCTCTTTGACTGTCATTGCCTATCTTATGCCTAGATTTCAAGATTATGGAGAGTGAATGTCTGCATTGCTGAATTCTACATATTCAAACTTTTTGCAGAATGAGTTTCTGTATTTTGTTATGTATTTTCTACCCATCTACCACAGTGATATCCATAATGGGGAGTACCAGGAAGTACATTAATGTGAATACTAAGATTGACAGAAAAGAATTAATGCATCAAAAAAACCTGCTATTTCATTTTGTCCATTGAGGTAATTTCATATAAAAGGATGTTGCAAGACGAATGTTTTAATCACTTCATGTAAACCTCTCAGAAACAGTAAACAGACTTGGAAAATTCTTCATAATTGTCAACTCCTGTGCTATATATGGGTAAATATGTCTTACATCAGAAAGATATTTCCATCAATACATTATTAATTAACAAATACAAAATAAACACTTCTTTAAGGAAACATATTATTTTAGGTCAGGTTGACTTTTACAGTCTTATAGTACAAATGCAGAATTATTTCTATTGATGTAGAAAAGTTATATTTTCACTTATTTAATGAAAGGTGGTAGCAATTGATGTAAAACCAAGGCAGCAGTACCATGCTAATAGCCAGGACAGGTTAAGCCAACCTATATAAATCTATATTAATTTTAAATTAATTATGAGAGTGGTAGATTGATCAACTGAATATGAAGAAAAATTTTCAGATTTTGCTTAAATACAGAAGAGGAAATGGATAGAGAGATAAATCATTAATTTCCTTTCTTAGCAAAACTGCCTTCTCTTTCTTCCACCTCTCCTGTCCTCTTCACTTCCCCAAGTGATATTGGCAGGAAATTTTCCTACTTTGTGATACATTACAGAACTAGCCTGAGAACAATTGCAGAATGAATGGATTTTAAATCTATCAGTGGCATCCTTACTGAAGGAGATACAAAAAAGATATCTGAGCCTTACCTAGAGAAGTCCTTCAAGGCTGAAATTTCTTGGACGCCTGTATATACTGAGGCATCCCCATATGAGCTTTTATGGGCATCCCCATATGAAATGCCAAAACACTTTTTTTTTTTTGTGTCAGTGGCATTAAAAATTTCCCTGATGTATTCACACAGAATTTTCCTGAAGAGTCTGAAAAGCTTGGAGGCTGTTGTACTATTATTTTTGTTCTTGTTCCTCAGATATATTTTCCCTGTGAAGCACATTCCAACTTGGGAGTGCCCAGTCCTGTGAAAGGGAAATTCGTTCAGAGGTACATAAGCCAAAAGTCTCACAACAGAAGTCACAAGGAAATCTACTCAAAGCAAATGCACTGACACTACACAACAGTTCCTGTAAATATGTAGATGCCTTTTCTTTATAGCTGGTGATTTTAACATGCTCTTCATTTTTTGAAACAGGACAGTATTCTTCATTCTTCATCTCACTTCCAGATGTGATGAATATAATTTTTCAGTCAGTATAGATTCAAAAATCAGTTTGAATGGATGTGATGTATCATTAATGAAAAAGAAAGACACAATTAAAACTTTAAAACTATCCATTGTTAAATAAGCCATATATTAACATTTGAAAATGAGCTACCATTCACATTTTTTCCTGAAACCCCATAATATTGCAGCACTTGACCTAAAATATTTCTGAAGTTTTGTTCAATCATTCACCAATGTTTGGATCTTGAAGTGAACTACAGAACAACATAATGTAATGACTTCTGACTTATGGACTTATCAATGTCACAGGTTAAGTGGTTTAATTGAGAATCTGTAAAACGTCAAAACAGAGCAACAGTAGTGGACAATATCATTCGACTGCGTCACAAGGTGTTTGTGGAAGGGAGGGAAAATGTTCCATTCAACCTTAATTTTCATATTCTTGACTTCTAAGTGCTAATGTTGTCTCAATAAGGAGAGGCCAAACATAGAACTCATATGGAATTGTGCAGCAAGATTCTCAGATTATACAATTAAGTAGTACATTTTAAAAACTTTTTTTAATAAAGGTTTAAGAGTAATGAGGCAACAAGGCTTTGCTGTAAGACATTTCATTATGAAACTCAGTTACACAGCAAAACTATCAGTTTTCCCTTGTTGCCTTCCAAGAAAATGCTGTGACTTTTCAAAAGACATTATGCTCAATCAAAACCTACTGCCATCGAGGTGTGCTAGCTGTGTGCTTCTCCACCAGAAGCATGCAACAAAGATGGGAGGCAAATTAGCACAGCTAACCACCAGCAGGGATTTTAGTATTAGACAGGGTATAATCCCAAACTCTACATTTACCTCTAACCTTTCTTCTCATGGGAGTAACCTCACAACCTTCCCTATATGTGCTCCTGAGCCATTTGTTTACATGCAAAATCAGATGGCATTACTAAGTTCCCCGATTCCTTAGTCTACTTTCTTCCCCTCAAGACTCACTTTTTGCTTTTTCCTCTGTGACATTTGCAAAATTGACTGCGAAGGAAGGGCAACTAGTCCTCAACGGGCTGGTATTCCTTGATCTAGGTTACCAAGATGCCTAACTAAAAACTGGCTCTGGTATCCTATGCTTTGTGTAGTCACTTCTGTCTTCTGACTGCAATATAAATTTACCTCAAGAACACTTTGGATGGAATGCTACCTTTCATTACATGCTTAATATCCATTGTAATGGAACCTGGCTTCTAGTTCAGGCCCTGAAGGCACTTTACAATGCAAATAATAGACAATATCAATAATAAAAAGAAAATTTTCATCACAAGGAACTTGATTATTTGTCCAAATCCTGGGTAAAAGTGTCTATATCTGCATAAAATTTTACAATTTTTTGTTTTGTTTAAATGCATTGCAATTTAAGACTAATTCTGTATTTCCATGCAGACATATTTACTTCTCCACATTGCAGTGAGTTCCTTTAGTTGTTGTTTGAAATGCATGTCTCGAATTCATGTATCATTCCAAATTTAAGCTTGTGGGATCCTCACAGATACAACTGTATCTGGGTAACAGATTGTTTGTAAAATGGAAGTGGAAATTATCAACTACGTGAATTATTTCTTGTGTTATCCTCGCAACACAGTGCTTTGAGTCACATGCTGTTAGACACTCACTGTGACATGCAGCACTGTTTTCAAGATACCTACAGCTCCCAAAGGTGTCGTCATGAGAATTAGAGGTCTCAGCAGTTTTTTCATAGGATGGGATTTAAAGCAATATATACACATTATTTTCTTGTTTGAACATTACCCCTAACAGCATATCCAGGTATATTGTCTTTTCTCTCACCACTCATACAGAGATGAGAAGAGAAACAATCACTTGTGGTAGACTAGTTTTGAAGAACATATTATTCAATTTCTTTGACATCTGCTCTAGGTAGGTAGTATCAATTCTATAGTAACTGCACATGAGCAGGAATATGTTTTCCATTGGGTTAATTTGCAAAAAAATTGCTACATGCCACAGTGATCCAAATTAATGGTACAGGTTTTTATTTTAGTATTGTTATTACTAATTTGGTTCAAGTCCTTTTTTGGATGCCATTATGCAGTAAAGATAACTGTTATAGTAAAAAAATTATTTAAGGAAATCAATAGGAGAGAGTTTTATGGCAAAATAATTGTCCATACACACATAAACAACAACATAGCAAGAATGTGTATTAGTACCAATTTAACCACTTTTTCATAAGTTTATAGACAAATCTGTCCTAGCCAAACTAAATTTTAAGAATAATTTTATAACATTTGTGTTGCAGCACTTTTTACAATAAATGATTCTGCATGAACTGATTCTCCGTTCAGTAACAGTCAGATATATTGTTTCCACAATTATACATAGACTGTTTACTTGGAGTTTCCTAAAATTTTTTTGCAGGTAGCTCATGGTTATTGAGGCTACAGCATTTGGACTGTTCTCTATTGCTTTTAACCCAGTGCTCTTTTCCTTCTCGAGGATAAGGCAGAATGTGGTTCAGTCTGGGATGGATGTGGTGAGAAAGTACCATTAAAACAGGGAGATCAGATATCCATAAAGCACTGCAAAAGCACTAATTTATCTACAATCACCTTGTTGATTAAAATTAAACCTGTTTTTCTTTCTGTACATCAGTACGTACCATTTTCAAGGTGCTGATAACAGACAGCCTGGACTTTTTATATTAGACAAGTCTTTCATCGCAAGAGGGAGAATGCTTCCTTCATGTTTTCTGAGCTTCCCAGCCTTCATCCTCTCCATCCTCCCAAAGATAGTCTTGTTTTTTTTTTTTCTTTTACCTCTTTTCCTGTGAACTTGCCCCTCTGTTTCCATTTACCACCAGATCTCCCTCTCCTACCCTCTCCATACAACTGATGAACCGCACTGTACTCTCCCCGTGCTGCTTCCCCCCGAGCATTTTGCTCCTGGCAGCTCTCTCCCTCCTCTTTCTGAGGACCTGCTTTCCTGAGCGAGAGGGTAGCTTGCCCTGGGACACTGTCCCTGGGGCTTGTGAAGCATCCTGCCTCTGGCTAGGAAAGACTCCCAGCCAACCTTGCGGCTTTGCCAGCTCCCTGTCACTCCCTGCCACCCACAGGTTACTCGGTTGGAGCAGCAGGACACAGAGGCAGCAGCACTACATGCCAATGTGTCTGTGCCAGGGGGTGATGTAAGACTGATGCTGCTTCTCTGGGAGGACATCCCACTTTGAGGCACACCTCCACACAAGTCCATGCCATGTTTCCAGCAGGACATCTCCTTAATGAGTGCACTGCTGCTTGCTCCCTCACCCATTGGTGTGTTGGCTGTTATGCAGGACTTAGTGTGCTGCAAAACCAGCAAGGCTACACAGCAATAAAAATGCTAGCAACAGATAATGAATGGGAGACTTCAGAAACAAAGAAAGGAAACAAAATTGCAGCTGGCATGATAAGTATTTCCAAAATAATAGTAGGGGTCAGTCAGGAATTTTCATCCGTGATTTCCTATCGTTACATGAGGGTAAGGAAATACTGCCTGAAAGCAAAAACTGATCTTTAGAAACTCACGAAAAAAAAGAAATATTCCCCCTTTCCACTCACAGTATATAATTAGCTTATGGCAATAATTGCCCTTGTGTGTCACTGAGGCTAAGTACTTTGTAAGATACAGTCAGTACAAAATACTTGTAGTTACCTATTTTGTAAGAGGGATACTAATGGCAAGCTTCATGCTTTGGGTCAGTCTCTGTTAAAGACAAGGAGGAGACTTGATACACTGGCTCTTTCAGAGAGATTGAATGTTAGACCACAGAGACTTATTGTCTGACCCTGCATGGTAATTTCTACTGTAAGGAGAGTAAGGAGGATGTAGAAGGCTGGAGTATTAAGAGGAAACATGTAAGGAGTGGGGAAGAAGATCCATTATAATAAAATGAGAATAAAATTATGGCAAAGAAAAAGGTTTAGCTGATGTTTAGGTAAACTCTGTTTTACTTTGATTCTGTTCATTGTTTCTGTGGTGCTCTACAGAGGTTTTATTAGAGACTATATATTTACCTTTGTTTTATAGAAACATGCTTTTGAGAATCTTATTTTTGACTTGGAAGCTACCTCCAGTGTTTACCTAGATGATTATCAATATTCAGTAAGTCTGACTTTGATCCCAGTTCCATTTAAAGTTATATTGATTTATTCCTACAATTAATTAATCCTAAAAAGACATGTCCAGCAACTAGCAATTTGTGAAGACCAGATACCATGTGCTGTTACATTTGGAGAAAGCACATATAATAAAGCCCACTACTTCTGCACCAGCTGTAAAAAAAGGAAATTATTTAATTTTTTTAGAATTCTTATTGGAGAAATATGACTCAAAGGTATTTAATTAATGGATAAAGTGGTAAAGATAGTATAAGGCTGATTGACCATTTTGGGCATGAAGTTAAACATTTGCTGGGTTTTTAACAACTTTTCTTTGGTTTTGATCCTCATGTCTCTCAAGGTTCCATTACCCCAGCCAGCCAGCCAGTCTTCAAGAAAGAAAGAACAGATTTAATCCAAAATACTAAGGCAAAGTTAATGTTCTATGTATTACTGACCAATCTTAAACTGTAACTGGTGGTAGTTTTGCCTGAAAATCTGAACAAAGTGTCACAAAGTGGATGAGTGTCATAGCATGCATTTGAAGCAGAACTATTCTGATGCATGTTACTCCTTTAAAGTTACTAATTTCTGATATTTTCTGGACTGCCCTTAGACCAAGGGAACTTGATGTCTTTCAAAAATTCCTCCTTCAGAAAAATGCAGGCTGGAAACAGAATTCCTCCCCAGGAATCAAAAGTATTGACTGTAACAACAGTATGTCCACCCATCAAAGTAGTGCTCTAGTTTAACTGGTTGTTTTGAGTAGGGAGTGCCAGTGAAACCTTAAAATACAGAAAACCTAGTCTGGGACAGAAATATTCCACGCACACATCCATCTCATTGAGTTACTTTAGTGTTTCTAAGTTTTGTCAGTGATAATGCAAGACAGTAATTGCAACATAAACAAGAGCAAATGTATCTTTATTTGGGTTACTCAGCTTTCTATCCTACTGTTTTCTCTTTCATATTAGCTGCTATTCCATGCCCCAGGGCTCCTTACCATCTCCTCATTAAGGCATGCACCTTCTTGTGGCTCCCTATCAGCCTCCTGCACTGCAACAATTAACCCATTATAGTACCAAGTACACAATGGTTGCAGCATTTATTCAGATTCATAATGTGCATGCCAGGTTTTAAATTTAATTTTGAAGGAAACAAGAGATGTGTTGAAACAAGTCAGATTTTTCCAAAAATGGATCATGTCATAAATAATCAGGTTTTTCCTAAAGAAAGGAAATGCAATAGATCTCACTCCTCTGGTATCCATAAATCATATTATCATGATTGAAGGGGGAGGGGTATTATTTAAACTGGAGAAAGAGGAGGTCAGTTGGAAGAACTGAGGGGAACTGATTGGAGAAGAGGTGACTGCCAGTTGTACTGAAAATAGATCTGCTGGGATAGACAGAGATCAGTAATCAGGTCCTACACATACTGCTTTTATTATTAATCCTTTTGTAGGGTCCTATTTCATTAACACCGGCACTGCAGCAAAGGGAGTATAGGCAAGTGAAATTTTCTGATTACACAAAGCTAGGAAAAAATACCAATAGTGCTTCATACTGCAAGCAGAGAAAAGGGAAGAAAAGGAATGGGATGTGACAAGGTGAAATCTGAGAGTGTAGCTTCAAGATGGTACACTTCAGAAAACAAATAATGGAGCAGTGGGTTTAGGCACACAGTTTGGGTGGGTAGCATTGCTTCAGCAGCTGGCTGAAAGAAGAGGTAGAAGTTGGGTACTTAAAAATTTTGGATCACTTTCCTTGCTAATGAAAGGTGATTATGAGCCTTAGATATGTTGTGCCTATATATAAAAAAAACCCAAAAAGGCTTGACAAGGGAGAGTGGGAAGGGAAGTGGTGGGTTTTTTCCTAATTTTCATTGGATTATATTTCTCTGACAGAGTACAGGCAGACAGTGAACAACTTGGGTCACCCATTTTATTGCATCCATGTGCAACACAATTATTTCAAACTGGGACAAGAACCAAAAAGGTGCACTGGTAGGAGGAGGAAGGGCTACCTAACATGGCAAATTAAAAGTGTCTTACTTGTTTACACAGACAAAAAAAAGGCTGAAAGGGAACATAACTGTTTTCTAAAAATATACAAAGAGGGAGAAGAGCTATTTAAAGGATGATGTTGACATAAGAACAAATGGTTATAAAATGACCATGAATAAACTCCAACAGGAAATTAGGAGGAAGCACCAGAATGATATCGTGGAGCAGCCCTCCAACAGAAGCAGGGGAAGCAAGAAACTTCATTGGTTACAGCATGAAACTTGAGTACTTCATGAAACCAATTGTGTGATTTGATGTGCAGTTGACAGCAAAAGCTGGGGTTTGAACTTGATGCAGGAGGCCTTTTAAATCCCATTTCCTATGTTTCCAGAAGAAGCTGATTTAAATCTTCAGCAAGAGACGTCTCAGATGCTGATAACAGTAATTAATACCTTACACTCCAGTAATAACCTTCCATCTAAAGACCACAAAAACATTGAACACACGTGGGAATAAAACATCTAAATATCCGCTTGTGTTGTTTCTGTTGTTTTTCAGCCAGGAAATTATCATGCCCTGAGCAACTTTTTTGGATCACTTGGAAAACTCTGTAAAAATGAAGAATAGACCTCACAGATCTCCTATTTTTAAGAATAAACCTGTAGTTTTGAAAATTGTCATCGTGTTTCCAAGGCTTTTTAATTCCAGAAAATGTATGAATTGTATACAATTGCTTGTACAAAGCTATAAGCCATATGCTGTTTAGCTTAAAATGTCAATGAGCGAGTCAGCAACAACAAGAAAATGAAGGTGTTTGTAAATGTTGTATTTAAAAAGCATTTAGAAAAATGAGAGCAGTCCTCCAAAGATGTGCGCATCTTCAAAATCAGAACAATGCAGTATTTCACAGCCATTAAATAACGTGTCACGTAGCTACCAACAAGAACCATATAGCTTGAAATAATGTTGCTTTCCTCTTGGGGAGTTGGAATAGAACCAGTTCCGTGTATGTTAATCCCCAAGCTGACTTCCACCGGGAATAGTGCCAGGGGTGGCGAGGGATAGAGAGCAGTCATTCCCTGGCTCTGCTCCCTGCCCTGAAACCCCCCCCTCCCAAACCTGCAGAACCCCAGCTGTACTTGCGGGCATTCCAGCAGGCACACAGAAGAGACTGAACACACTGATTTGGCTCTTTTCTGAGCACTCAGAATCCTCTGTCTTACCCCTACTCTTTCACTTCCATCACATAGGAGTAAGTCCTTAAGTCCATCTGATTTCTTACTTTCACTATGCTGATCACTACATAGTGAGGTGCTGTGTACAGAGATGCACTCACAGGAAAAGCTCATTTACACAGTTCCCACCTACCAATGTGCTCCTGCTTCTTTCACTGTCATGTCAGATGCCAGGTATGGTCCCAAAACACAGCAGTAAGACCACTTCCTTCTGCTCCTTCAAATTCCTCCACTCTGCATCCTCTGCTAGGGCCTTTACAAACCCCAAGCAAAAGTGAGTCAGATGGGCTTCCGTGTCTGTGTAGAGCCATGCCCTAAAAGAGCTGGCTGTGCCCAGAAAAATATATACTCCAAGTCAAAGGAAGCCACATGTGTAGCTGAGCACAGAATCTGGCAGCAGTGGTGCATAGACCCTGTTAAAAGCAGGGGCTTGAAACAAGACTGAGTGCGTTCTCAGGGTAAACCAGCTCTGAGAATGAGGATTTAATAAATTTGGGATGGCAAGCAGTGTTGCGCTGGGTGCAGGGATGGAAGGGAAAGGCACTCACAGAGAACTTGTCAGGCATCTGAAAGCATCCATTTCAAGAAATGGATTCATTCTTATGTCAATTATTTTCTTGGTGACACCACTCTAATTGGGAAGATATGACCGTGCAGAGGACTGATAGTTAGACTGCCCCCACCCTTCACATGCTGCTGGTTCTTCTGGGCTGTAATCTCTCCAATGGGTAGGACATAGAACCTTGTTTTCCCAAGCTCAAAACAATGAGACCATGATCCTTATAATAACATACAAATAATAAAAAATAATAGGATTCCTATATGCAAAAAGTCCAGATTCTGCCCACAAAAATATATGTTCTGTTTAAGTCAAAGAAAATTGCATGTGTGTAGCTGAGCTCTGAAGCTGGCAAGGAGCCCACTCGTAACTAAGTCATGCATGTGAGGACAGAATAGATCCCATTGTCTCTTGAGAGCTTTTTAATTTTTCTTTGTTTTTCTCTAGGACATGAATTACCTAAACTGAAAACCAGAATGTTTATCCAATGTAATATGTCTCTGTCTGTCAGAGACACATCACATTGGATAAATTTTATTTCTTTTTAGGTCAGTTATCACTTTAAAGACTGCTCAGAGGAAATAATATGTGTCAACAATCTCTTCCTATAGACCTACCCAAAGAAAGTTTAATCTGTTGTGGACGATGCCTAGAGCAGTCTCTGATCAAGTTCTGTTATGATTCATTTAGTCCAAAACAAGGGGTGAAGGGTTTCCTCCTTTGAGTTCTCCTACAACCTTTTCAAGGTCACACTTTTCCACTAGAAAAGTGACCATAGGGACTAGAAGATAGAGTGGAAAAGTGTCTTTTCTGACTTTCCTCACGGTACAATACAGTTTTACTGGTCTTCCCTTGGTTTCTGCCATTGCCCATGGTTAAAGGCCTTCTAAAGAGCAAAGTTATACATAAAAATTATATGGTTTCCAAACACACGATCTTTCAAGCAGTTTTTCTGCAGAGTTTTAGAACAGTGGTGCCAATTTCTTCCTGTTCCTCTCTTTTTATTTCCAGCATTTTCTACCCATCTTCCCAGAAGATCTTTGCAAAAACTCATAGAGAAGAAAAGTGACAGGGAGTTTTTTTTCCCTACTTCACTGGAGAAAGGTGATAGCCTGAAAAGGATCTTTAGCCTAAAATCTCTTCTGGCTGCTGTTTCTGACCTGGAACACACTGGGATTACATCTCAAATCAGCACTTTTAGAAAGATCTGTACACATTTTTTATCTGAGAATTCACCTGGGTTCCAGATAGGGCTCCTAATATCTAAAGAGGAGGAGACTAGAAATCTTGAGAAGTGTTCACCTGGCTAAAGCAACCTGGGACCAAGCAAACTCAACAGCCAGTCTTCTAGTCCCCATCTCCATTTCCTTCTCTCTCAGCCTCACCATCCGAGAGGGCTGCGTTCAATGGTAGAACTGTGCCACAGGAAATAAATCCCAGCTTGTATTAACGATCCTTATCTGTCCACTCTCTCACATCCAAAATCCCAATATAAAAAACAGGTGTCTTCATTTTGGGTTCAAAGTAGCTCAGGTAGAGCAGAAGACAAAAACTTGATAAAAAGACAAGAAACTTGACAGAAATCCACAGAAATAGAAAAACTGATGGTGAGCTGATAATGCATGACTTAAAGGTATTTTACCTGCATCTAATCATACTGTGGGGAGAAGGAAGCAATGTAAAAGCAGTTGTTTACTTATTATTTTCAACTTCAGTATTCATTTAATACATATTGGAGGGCTCAACTGTTAACCACATTAGTGTTTAAGAGATTCATTTCACTGTGAGCTTGTGGGAAATCTTCAGCTTGAAGACACTGGAATAATTTATTTTGAAATGGTCTGTGGGTTTTTTGTTGGATTTTTTTTAAGAGTTACAGGATTTAATTAATTTGGTGGTCTCCCATCCT
>VYZP01025981.1:15000-25820 GCA_013400635.1 Hypocryptadius cinnamomeus
GCAAGGCTGATTGCAAAGTTCACATCTCCTCTGCTGTATGCCGGTGCTAATGGGAGTTTCTCCTGTGATGGGTAGGTCATAAAACACACAGCTCCAGAGACTGTGCAGGGTGAACAAATCAAAGAACTCAGTAATAAAAATGATGTGTGTGCCAATATTATTTAATATTAACTTGCGAAAGCTGTTGAAGAAACACATCTTTGTCATACATCAGAATTGGCTCTAAAGCTGAATCAACGGATTAATAGGGTTATTTGTAATGATATTGTCCTCATAAAGGCTTTATTATTTAGGAATCAGAGCTGGAAATTGTAATTCCTTTAATGATTTTTCATCACATAAATTAGCCTGCCTCAACTCCTCCGTCTAGAAGGCAAGAGGAGAGGTTGAGCTGGTCCTCTTCCTCATTCTTACGCAAAATCTGCTCATTTGGATGGATCCCAAATTTTAAAGAAACAAGTTCCTGGAAGAAATGCAGAATGCCAGTGCTCTCAAGACTTTCACAGGGCATCTCGTTTCAACACCGACTGCCTGCATTTTATCGGAGTACTAAAGGACACATTGAAATTATTTTGTTCTGGCACTGGCATGTGTTGTGATGTGTATGCATTCAATTGCACTTGACAAATCTTTGGGGCAAACAAAATGGTCTAATGTAAGGAAATATCTTAACATATTCCAAAATGACATTTTTAGACCAAACATGTGTTCGATTGATTTGCCTTCTCCAGAGATCACTTTTGAATGCAGGCCAGCAATAAGCGGGGGGGCAGGCTCTCGCTGAAGGCCAGGCGGGTCAGCCGTGCTTCCGCTGGTATTTCCTGCGCTGCAGAGTCCCGTACCTAACTGTACAAATAGCTCCACATGGCATCCTGAGAGCGTGCCAGGGAATTTTATGATCGCACGCCAAGTATGGTTGTCAGGTTCCACTCCACTGCTGTGTGTGTATGTGTGTGCTCATATGTGTGTGTGGCTGAAGCTAACTTCAGACTGAGTAATTACCATAATCCAAACAGGGCCTTTACCATCTTATTTGCATTCAGCCAGCAGTGCTGTTTTTATCAGCACCACTACTGAATTGTTGCAAAGTTTTAATTATCTTGACAACTCTCCTTTTTCTTTTTTTTTTCTTTTTTTTTTTTTTCCCATTCCTTTTTTTTTCTCTCTCCCCTCTTGGGTTGTGTTTGGATTTCAGCAGTCATCCCCCTATGGCAGCAATCACATTTCTGCAATGAGGAAGCTTTCTCACTTTTTCTTCTAGTATTTATAAGCAGCCACAAAGGCTGCTTAGAAAGGGGAAGAAATGGAGGGAGGTTGTATTTATTAGTTAATGCCTAATATTTTTTTCAGCAAAAGTCACTCTGGATGCCTCTTTTTGAATTGCACTTGAAGACCTGGCGTAACTTTACACACGTGTGTAAGCTTGCAGAATTGAAAGAAAACCATTTCCTTTGCAGAGAGATACCCCCTTGCATAAATGTTTGCCAAAATAGAGCTTTAGTTGTCATGTTTTCAATATTTCCATAATCTTTTGATTTAGGATTAGTATAAAGTGTATCATGTCACTTATATTTGCTCTCTCTCAAACACCCTACATTTTCAGTATTTGAATGCTGTTAGACAAATTCAACCTTGAAATAAGACACCGTCTCCTAGCAGTAAGAGTAATTAAACACTGGAAGAGCTTACCCAGGGAGGAGGTGGACTCACCATAGCTTGGAGTCTTTAAAATGAGATTAGACATCTTTCTGAAAGACATTGTTTAATCCATCTACTTGGGAAAGGTTGTAGTGCATGTATACAGATGGTCTAGAAATCTGAGTTCAGATATGTTTTGGTTCAACATTTAAAGAGCAACTATAACATCTACATACAAAAATTGGCTTTTGGTAACATTAAGACGAAATAGGTTTTTAAACTTTGTTGTCCACTGCAGACAACAGTGCTCTGCCTGCGGGGTTTTGCACTACCTTTTGTTTCACTTTTATAAATATCTACAAATCACAAAGTTTAATGCAGAATAAAATACTCCAATATGAGGTTGCTATGGAGGAATAGAAGGATTTAAAACCTAGAGATTCACAAGCAGAACAAATGTAAAAATTGTTTCTAGTCTGTTGTCATCTCAGGTACAATAGATGTTTTAAAAATAAGCCAAATTGATGTCTTTTTCCAACCATAGAATATTATGACTGTATTTGGCATCTCATCTCTTATGAAGTTTGTGTACTAGATTGCATATAATTGCCATCAAACAGTGTGGTAGTATCTTGTTCATCTGAAAGATAGACAAATTCTGTTTAACAGTCCTTAGACATTTCTTTTTCTGCATTTTGGCCTTATGAACACCTTATCCTTGTTTTCCTTTAAAAGGAAAAAAATTAAAGGTAAAAACCATTAGGGATTTCTCTTTAAATCCAGCAATCTATGCATACTACTAAGAATCAATGCTCTGTAAGCTGTCTGGTGTTCTGCAATAAATTCTAGCTTTTATAGACTTTTTCTGAGCCAGGTAGCTGTTAATGCCATAGAAATTGATTATTTGTGGTGTTCTTATCACTGCTTAAAATATCTAATTGCTTTTTCTCCACAGATTTGGATTTGGCTTGCTTGATGCTGGACGATTAATGAAGGAAGCCCTAACTGGACAAATGTTGGTCTCCTGAGACAATGTGTTGTTGATAACAGGTCTGATTTGAGCAAGTCTAGTCAAATTCAATTTTAATAGTATTTAAAAGCACACACAGGACACATACAGCTCAGCTTTCAGCTTGTTTTTCTGTTTTTCAGTGTCTGTTGCATTACCAAAGCTTATTCCCATTAAGTATTAAACTTCGCAAGGCAGTAAGGACATATACCTGTCAGCTGCAGAGACACAAATTTAGCCTCAGTATAGGAGAATTTGTTCAGAAGTTGCCTTTCTTCTTTCATACTTATGCAGAATGGAATATGTAATTCATCACTACATGGCTGTTCCTGTGGAGGAATTATTGCGCTCTGATTATTTTGAACCCTAAAAATTATTGATTGAGGAAAAGAAGAGACAAGAAGGTATTGCAATCAGTTCTCAATCTAGTGAGGGCAACCTACTTAAAGGCAGCTAATCCTTAGCCTAAAAGCTGTATGCAGTTGCTACTGCTCCTACAGGACTTTTCACATTGCTGTGCCTGTGTCATTTATGTGAAGTTAAGTACAAAATGTTTTCCACTGCACTACCAAAATCAAGATAACCATCAAACATCAAGGCACTCTCTTATTGGATTGCTGCATTGACCGTGAAATTCAGCTCACAGCTCAGTCACAGTTCCAGTTGAGGAGGAAAAAGGTCTCACATGCCACCAGAATTCTGGACTTCAGCATGTCTCCCCTCTCATAAAGTGGAAGCAATGACATCTGAAGTCAGTAGGGTCTAGAGTACTTTCCTCCTTCCAAGACTGTGGTGTTACATTTTAGTTAAATGGTATNCCAAGACCTCCCATTTTCTAGAGAGAGGTAAAACCAGGGGGAAGTGGAAGATGCATCTGTGCACCTTGCACCTCTTCTAGCCTCTCTTTCTTTGTCCCCAAAGAAGGTTATTGAAACAAAGCCTAATGGCCAGCTCCCTGCAGGTCTAGGTATGGCACTGAACCTTGGTTTAAGCAATGCTTTGCAGAAGTGATTGTGTTTTCTTGTGTGGTGTTTGTTGTCTTTTGTATTATCTGGAGGGAAAGGTAGAAATCTCAGATGGGGAAGAAAAACCAATGGACATGGAAAGTCACGAACACAAGGTCCATACTCCAGTTCCAGCAATTACCTGTAATCATAGCCCTTTTCAGCAAAGTGGCCCCTAGCCAGTTTGGGACCTGGAGTCCTCTCCTCTGGCTGATGTTAACAATATTTGATTCAAATAAATCAATATCCCCGTTCGTATCTCTTGCAGCATCATCATAGTCCCAGCAGTGGTGCTGTAAACTAATGTTTTACCTAACAGCCTAAGTATGAGGTTACCCCAGGTCTGTCTCAAGACACAGAACAGTCAGACTTGTCACTGCCACTTGCAGAGACCCCTCCTTAGACACAATGCTCTGAATCAAGGTGTTCCCTCTCTGCATGCCATTCTTTAGGAAAAAATTTAAGTTTTATTAGTCTGGAGAAAACAAGAGACAGACCATAATTTACTTTTTTTCCTGCTGTGCAGGTACAGAGCAATTGCCTACAATGAGCTCATCTCACAAGCCACAGTGTCTTTTTGTCTTTTTTAGGATGGACTGTGTACAAACAGCTGGTTTTGTGCACCAATGGATCAATGACTTCTGCATGTTTTCCAAGCATTTTTGTAGAAAAGGCAGGAATGAAGTAGAAGTGTATTCCTGTGAAGTGATTGCTTCCCAAAGATATTTCTCTGTTCAATCCTACTGTGATTGTCCAGCAAAGCAATGAGGAGAGTTACACCCCTGAGGGACAGGAGCACTCTCCCTTTTCTCTGGATCAATGTTATATGTAAAAGGCACAGCAAGGAAGTCTGTTTCTCAATATTGTACCTACTTGAGGCTCCTGAAGGTGTGATTAATTGGGAGTGATTAATTAAACCATGAGTCATGACCTCCTTATTTTTTCTGTCACATTACTTATGAACAAGAGGGCAGTCAGTGTAGTTAAATGGTATGAGATGGTAAATTTAGAGGAAATAAAAATAAATTAGTTGTGTTGCATGTGGTCAACCTGTGGGATTTCCTGCTACAGGTGACCATCTGATAAATAGGGTTCCTTGATTGAAAAGAATAGTTGTTAATGCTATTACCATAACAGATGGACCCATCAGTGTATTTCTGGGACTTCTGGGTGTACTGGGAAGGCAGAAGTGAGTCCTGCTTGGCTAATAAAGTAAGAGCAAATGCACCATGTGCTAGGAAGTCAGGCAGGAGTGCTGTTCTACATGGGCAACAGCACTGCACTATTAGCTTGATCTATGACTTACTATTTCATGGTTTGGTTGGCTGTTTATTTGTCTGTCTTTTTAATTCCTCTGGAAAAAAGTATACTGGCTCTTTCTGTTGACTGAATGACCAGGCTTGGGCAGAAGACGCAGCATTCTTCTTCTCTGACCTTTATATCAAAATTGATTAACAGTAATTCTTTTGCAGAAAAGGATTGACAATAAGATGTGGATGTTCATCTTTAATGAACTCTAGTCACCAAGTGGAAGCCAGATAACTTTGATGATGCAATTGACTACCTTCTCAGCAACAGCTGAATATTTGCTCCTCAAAATGGTAAAATAATGCTGTATTCATAGATAATATGAAGAACCACCTGTTGCTCTACTTGGACTTTTTGTGTCTGTCATATAATTTCTTTGGACCATTTTCATTAGTGGTAAGAGCAGGATATGCTGGTTAGTATTTATGCAGTCAGAAATGGTAATTAGTAAGAATAAAATTAATAAATAAGAATTAGAGGCTGTGTAATCCTGTAAAATATTGAGAATTTTATGTTTATGTATTTTAATCTATGTAAAGTAAGAAGTCCACTCATAACTTAATTGGTTTTTTTTGATATCATGTTTGGCATTTTAGAGAAGAGTTCAGTGAAAGGGGTCTATTTTATATTGTTCTCACTTTCTAATATAAGACTCTTATTTAAAAGACTCTTTGTTTTCAATTATGAAAATACCTTCCTGATCTCATTAGCCAAAAAAGATGAAGTGTTGTTTTTCCTTTTTATTTGTGACAATACAAATTAAACACACCTATTGCAAACCAATTACTGTGTTTATTCTTTTTATACAGAGCAAGCCTGTTAACTGCAAATGTGAAGAGATGAAGCAAGCAAAAAAGAAAAAGTGTGAAGAGCTTTGCTGCCATATCGTCCCTGTATCAGATAGTTTTAGGATCAATGAATGAATAGGTATGTAAAAGAGACTGTTATTCTACAGAGAAGAGCTATTTCAGAGAAATGAAGGAGAAAAAATTAAAAGGCAGATCAGTACATTGTCACTATATAATGACAATATTAGAGAAAGAACTTCATTTGTCTTCTTTTAATTTTGGATCTTTACAGTGGAAGAGTGCTACAGAGAGATCTAGATAATATCTTTTATCTTATCAAATGTTGCCACGGTACCAGTATTTTTGTTTTCTTGTTGGAGTTACTCATGTAAGAGAAACCACTCTGCTGTATAAGTTAAAAGTTCGCATTCTGTCCTTCATTTTTGCACTTTACATTATAAGACACTTTGTTTACTATACAGGTAATAGATATCATCACCTTTGGTTAACCATGAAAGTGTTGATTTTCAAATTACTAGAAGTTTTAATTATTCTAATTATAACTTAATACTGCTGCAATGACATTTCACACACAGAAGTTATATCAGTGAAAATCACTTAGGATAACAGGCAGAAATTAAATTTTTCTCTGAATATTCATAGTACACTGGAAATGGGGAGGTCAGGATTTCTCACAGATAAGATCATCCATTGCCCTGTTTCCCTTCATGGAGTTACATGCCACATTCCTTTCCTCCCTTATACACTAAAGCAAGAGAAACATTTCCCTCACTAGCAAGGGTTCAGTGGTCTTCTTTGTCAGGCACTAGTTTTGGTGGTTTTGGTGCTGTACAAGGCAGCAGATATGGGAGATGTCTGGATTGTCAGCATCAAGTGATTACTTTAAATGCCAGAGATGGAGAAGTTCTGGAAAGAGCTGAAAAAATACAAGTAGATTAATTTGCACTTCACAGAAGTTTCTGGTAGAATAGAGACAGAAAGGGACTGAATGAGGCAGGAAGAGAAGCAAACATAGAGGCAAAGTAATGGAAAAAATTAAACATTAAATATTTCCTTTAACTGCACTCAGAGATGGGGATTATATTTGACCAAACAACCAAATCCTCCACCACAAGTCAGAACTAAGGCTAACTCCACTTTTTTATTTCGATACTTCCAATAGAAAGGACCTATGAAAGCACACAGTTACTCTCTGTGTGCTAAATAGTGTACTGGCAACACTAATAGACCAAGCAGATGGTTTTGTGGCATTGTATAAGTGGTATAATATTTTACTGCAAATATAAATAGGATACTCACTCACCTTGTTCAAGTTCCCAATGTACTTTGTAATAAACCAAGTAATTTTGACAGAAAAATGTTGACCAACCCTAGCCTAACAGCATTCACATAATGAGCTGAATATTGACTCAAATCCTGTCCATTAACAAAAAATTAGTGGTATTAACACTGACTTTTACAATTTGAAGAATAAATATAGAATTGTGAGAGATGGAGTAATCAAAGCCATGTAGTCATTGTTCTTCAAAGGTCTCACCAGAACTACAAAGGTAATATACCTACTCTTTTTGATTTTAATAAGTTTTGTCTAAGTCAAAAAGCATTGAAAATTAATAATAGAAAAAATAATCACTCTGTTTATATTTGTTGGGTTATATCCACAATAAACTTATAAAAAAAATAAAACAGTAGAAAACATTAAAACATATCCAAATACTAAATTAATTCTAGACTTCAAGATTACCTTATTTTCTGCTCCAATGTAAGTGTGTGATCACTTTTCCAAAGCCTTTATTGAAAACATTTCTCTTCCCATCGTGGAACTGTGCATCTTGCTTTCTTCTTGCAGCTGTTCCTTCTAAAGACACGAATCTTTGGACAAGCAGTTACCGATATCAGAGGGTAGTCTGGAATGTACCACCACCTGGGACACCAAAGGATTACAGATTGCTCTCATGGGAACTGCTGGGTGAGGGGTGGTGGCGGTGGCTCAGGAAAGCATCCAGCTAAAGCAGAGTTCCCAGGAGTGCCCCAGGGAACAGAAGCAAGGCCAAACATCATTCTGCCAAACACAGATTTCTGAGCTAACCCGTATTTTCAGGTAGAGCAGGTAGATTTTATTCTTACAGTGGATTTTTACCTGACAATAAAGTAGAGCAAGCAAAAGGACTATAAGATTAGATCCTCATTCTGCATTTCATGAAAGGAGAACTGAGGAAACGACAGATGTAGTGATTTTCTGGAGCAAGTTGAGCCCTAGGTCGAATTGGATCGCCTGTCTTGTTCAGAGGCTGCCCTTTCCTGACTGTGATGTGGAAGAAAAACAGCCATTAGAAGGTACCTGCAAAAATGCTCCACCTGTTTTTGCTCAAAGTGACAAAGCCCAGAGGACGATGTCTGTGTTCCCTGCAGGTCTGTAGGGAGCATGATGTAGCTGATGCAATTCCCAGCTCCAGCACACCTGCAAGGTCTCATTGATCTGCTGTTCAGTGCTCTGAAAACTCAGAAATCTATTATCAGTGTGAGCATGTGCTTATTGATCAGGTTACTTGCTTCTGCTCCCTGTGTGCACCTAACTGTTCTGGCATGCACATGCACACACACACACACACACACACACACACACGTGTAAATATTCACACACGTGTGCATACATACAGGCACACACACATGGATTAGGGGGATGTGTGTATGATAAAGGCTTTACCTTTTTTTTTTTTTAGCTTTACAAAACTGCACATAAATAAAAAGAATGGACCTTCCCCGTGAAACGTGAGCACAGAAACGCTCACAAGTGGCCAAGAGCTGCTAAATAATTAATCAATAGAGCAGTGTGGCAGTTTGAAATGTAAATGTGATGGATGAAGGTGTGATGCTTGTCATCAAGCAGAAAATGATGTGACTGGAATGGATAACCCAGAGTACCAGCTAACTGGCAAGAGCTTGGACACAAAGATAAAGTAAAGCCATCAGAAAGCAGACCTGGCAACCCCTAATTCTTGCCTTTGACCCACAATTCACTTTCATGTCTCTGTCCCAGAAGAGATGTTTAAAAAAATGATGAAGAGAGATCTTGGGGTGGGAAAGGGGTGAGAAAAAAACCATCTGAAGAAATGCTACCTGACAAGGCTGCAGGCTACATTCTTGAGAACACCTTTCTTTTCTTTATGTTCTCCTTCTCCCGTTAAATAAAAATGCGGCTCCTTTTTTCCCTTTCCTTTCTTCCGAAACTCTCCCGAGCCGTTCCTGCAAGTGGTTCTGTGACTCGGGAGCTGACAACAGCCGCATGCAAAGGAACAAAGAATGAGAGTGACAATTCAGAGTGCACGCAGGTGAGAAAGACACCTTTTACTTATCAAACTAGGCTGCAAAAAATGCTCTTTTTATTCAGCGAGCTAGAAATAGCGGTGATCTAACAAGGCACTGATCCAAATTCTTTATTTATGCTGAGATGTAATGCTAACAGGATTTTTAGGTTGACTAGTAGTCTGTGGCCCCTCCGTTCAAGTAAGGAAGCATTCCTCTGATTTGGAAAGAGGAAAATCCATATAATTACCGTATATTATGTGACAGGAAAATGTATGCTGTGATGGTAAAGGGTGACAGAAAATGTCCATCAAAAAATTTGTTTTCAGCGACTTCCTATGCCAGTCATTGCATTCTCTCTGTGGAGAAACACAACATGTTAGAACTCAATTGGTCCAAATTTGAGAGAAATTAACTTTTGAAAAAAATGGGATTTTTCTGATCCTTTTTTTTCGCCCTGTAAAATTGCAACCCTGCAAGTAGGATTTAAAAGTTCGATGTCTCCTTCTCCGTGGAAAAGACAAACCTCTTTCTCAGTAAGTACCATTTAGCAGGTTGGGGATTTTTTTCCTCTTTTGTTATCAAAAGCGCACTCTTTACAGAAAGTGAAAAATACCACAATTTTACATTAAATTTTCAAACTCCCCAAAATATACATTAGCAGATAACACCCACTAAAAGTGAAAGCTAAATATAGGTATATAATGATAGTGCTTTGGCGCGCAAAATAGATGTTCTACCATTTCTAAGTCATAAAATATAAATACAAGTATTCTCTTAAAATCTTTTTGGTTTTAGGACCTCTATAGATGTGAAGCAGCCTGCAGAAGCAGCAGATCTCCGGGTGAACTGGCCAGTTTTCCATATTTCCTCAAATTATTATTTTTACCTTTTTTTTTTTGTTGGGATCAGGTTTTTAATCTTTATGATACCTTTATAAAAGAGTCATCAAGAAAACATGTAAGTATTTCTGCACAAAAAAAAAAAAAACCAGGTGCCAATATTAATTTTGGAAGTTGAGAATTAGAGCTTACATTAAAATAGAACCCTAGATTGCCCAGCTCCACAGTAAATAACCCACATTTTGTCTGGGACAGGTTGCTGATGTAAATCCATTGAAAGGAAATCCTTTCTGTAAGTTGGCTACTTGGATAAGCTTTGAACAAAGTGCCAACTGTCTGTTTGTACAGGGAATCACCATGGTCCAAATAAATACTTCCTCTTTAAAATGGCAAAAATGTGGTCTGAATGGTAATTCAGCTTGAATATAATTTTGGGGGCATTTTAAGTCATGTTTTCGAATTCGTTGTTTTGGAGTTTTCATCTAGCTCATGTCAGAGCCACTTAGCTGTATATATTTACTTACACAGCAGGGACATTCATAATAACTTTTAGTGTTTTTTTCACGACTTCACAAATGCAATATCATCACAAGCAGGAATCAGACCTGAGAATTTGGAAAAATATGAGTACACTAGTCTGTGGGATGGAGGAATGATCCCACACTTTACATCTGTTATGTTTTTGACGGGATATGTTCGTAGATTTTGCAGTGTTAAAAAGGAATTTGGTCTAATGGCTCACAAAGATTGATGCTGAGCATAAGCAATTGCCATATTGCAGTAATGTAGCAATATTTATCACTAGTAGGTCTTCCATTCCCTCATAAACTGCTGTAGAAGTGGAAAAGAGACATTTTAGCACTCTGTTGTCACTAAACTCACAGAAGTCCATTTCTGTACCTCT
>VYZP01025982.1:0-19895 GCA_013400635.1 Hypocryptadius cinnamomeus
GACCACCCTCTGGGTGAAGAACCTTTTCCTATATCCTACCTAAACTTCCCCTGACTCGCTTCAGGCATTCCCTCGGGTCCTGTCACTGGTCATGAGAGTGGAGATGAGTGCCTGCCACTCCTCTTCCTCTCATGAGGAGAGTTGTAACTGCAATGAGGTCTCCCCTCAGTCTCCTCTAGGCTGAGCAGACCAAGTGACCTCAGCTGCTCCTCAATGGCTTTCCCTCAAGGCCCTTCACATGCACAGAAACACAAACACACAGACCAAGAACACATTCAGGAATCTTTAAATAATCCTATATTATGGATACAAAGGGACACTTTGAAGTATAAAATGCTCATTTTCTAGTTTATAAGTCTAAAATACACACATCGAAGAAAAGATAGAGCCATAAGTCCTATTATTAGAGAGTTTCACTCTACTTTTGTTATTTTTGTAATTTTGGAGGCTTTCTCCTAAGCCAACAGGATATAATTTTTTAATGATACAATAATGTCTTTCTTCAAGCATGAAGTATTCTGTGTTCATTTTTGCAGCCTTAGTTCTGCTGTAATCAGGTAGAATAAAGAACCCAGTGCCTTTCTCTTTAGAAGAGGTTCACAGTGTACACAGGAAGATTATCATTTTTGCAAGCAATGAGAAATCTTTGAAGTAATCTATGTAGATGTTATCTTTCCTGATATGGAAGTTTTCACATGTTTGTGGGAAACAAAGTTAGCTTTTTTATGGAGCCAGTGACTAGGTCTGAAAGTAGAATCTCGGTACAAAGCCGGACTGAAAAAGTGATTTACACTTTTAGCTCACTTAGGTTACTAACACCTGAATGAAACATTCTTAATTATTTCTGAAAGTCTGTCTGCAAATTTGTCACTGTTTGGATGACTCCTACATATTATCAAGCACTTGAAAATTATTTTTTTAACATGCTGAAGTTTTTATATTGGTTGGTTGTCATAATTGAAATGTGGTCATAAAGTTGAAAAAAATTATCAAAATAATTTACTGGTTTGCAAGAAATGTTTACTATTAATATGAGCTAAGAATATTCAGTGCATAATGAATATAATTCCTTTTCAGAGGAATTTAGAGAGTTACATTTTGAATTTGCAAACATCAAACATGTTAACATGAGACCACATCTTTTTGATGAGAATTAAATGCACAGATTTCTTTGAGAAGTAGGGCTTTTATTTTCTCTTCTGGAGAACAGAGTTTTAACAAGTAGATCCCTGGAGAAAGTGAAATATCTTGGAGGAATCATGAGAAAATGGGGAAAAAGAAAAATGGGGGAAGACAAGAAATAGGGGGAAAAATAGATAAAAAGAAATTGGTGTTTGTCATAAGGAAGATTAAGGACAGCATTCTGACTAGGGGCTTCAATTTGCAATGCAAAGTCTGTCTTCCATAGAAAACATATTAGTCTTATCCCCAGACTGAACCAGATTGAAAAACTGTGTTTTCTGGTCCTGAGTGTTTCCCATAAAGCAGTATTGTGCAACTGAAACTGCCACAGTCTTCCTGTTTATCATCCCAGGTTTATTGTGAAAACTGCAGCATCAGCCCTGTGTAAGATAGGGTCACAAGATAGGAAAATTGTTATTTCATTTCAACAATTTTACTACTTTTCTTTATATAATCTAACAGTGTGTTATAGCCATAGCCTTCTCTGCCAAGTAAGCACAAAAGATTGCCCTTTGCCTACTTTCTGTATTTTTCTTTACCTGGCAAGCAGAAAAATCCATGAATTTTACTAGTTCTTAATAAATACTCAACAGTGATATGAAGCAGCAGGGGAGATGCAAAAGGAATAATAATTCTATTAAATGAAAAGGAGTCCGATTAAGCCAGTTCATTTATGTTCAGGAAGGAGAAGGAATATGCTTACATATGATAAAAATAAACTGATGAAATTTCTAATATTTATAGACTATTGCTCAAAAATAATTTCAATGTGAGTAATGCATTGCCTTTAATCTTCCCATCTAAGCCAGGCTTACCTTCAAGTCTGCACTCTTACCCCATTTCTTTTGTGGGAACTCCTCCCAGTTTCTGCAGGAGGGGGAAGACAGGGCATTAGGGGATGTGCCACTCTTGGGGCTGTAAAGGCATCAATACAAATTACTTACTCCCCAGTCTAATTCCTTGTATTTCTGGAGCTGTAGTAGGGAAGCATCTCTAATCAGAATGCCACCTTAAGGGAGAGGCCCATGCTGCCAGCATGACCCTGAAAAGTCCCAGGGGCCAAGCAGCAAGAAACCGCTCTCAGGCAATTGCTTACCTGAGGAGCACTGCACAGCTGCATCAAAGATCTGCTAGACACAGTGAAAATATTTGCATTTCATCCACAGTTTAGCAACAAAGAATGATGTCCCACTTCCTGCCAAGCAGAACCAGACATCAGTTGTGTTAGTACTAGCATCACTGTTGGGTCGTTTTTGGGAAACCAGAAGAAAATAGTTCACTACAGAGTGGTTCAATTCATAGCTCTTGCTAGTGGTGCAGTGCTGGAGCAAACCTCTAAGAGCTGGGATATTCTGGATCCACAGCTCCCATCATAGCTATCCACCTCTCTTTGCCACCATTTCAGATTCTGATGGTTGGATCATACTTAACTGTGTCTGAAGCCAGCATAGAAATTTGTCATTTTGTACTAAGTTTTCCTCCAAAATGTCCATCTGCTGTTCCACTCATCAACACGCAGTTGCTATTCCAGCAGGAAAAAGGCTACTTTTAGATACTTGGCCATACTTCAGCTCCAGTTTTGTCTTTTGGCTTTGGCTGAAACACATGTAAGTGCTGACTGAAAGGTGAATGCTCAGAATGGGATGGCTGCTGTCTGACCTGGCACCAGCTGGCCTGGCCACACCGCTCCCCTCTGCACCACACCCGGTTCATGCCTGTACAGCACTGATGCCTGTGCACACCCAAGTCACCAACTTTCCTTCATCTTTTACATGGTAACAGCCTGAAGCACACAAAACCCAGTCTTCTTGAGTCTCATTTGATATAGTCAGAGTGCTTAATCCTTGTTACAACGCTTTTCGTAGTGTTTACATGTTGTATTGTATATGAGGCCAAGAGCATGAAACAACTGTCATCATCACAGGTCCCAGTTAAACCCTTGTACTGTTAACTTGATGATCAGAGCTGCTATTTTCTCACCAGTGCATACACAAAGCTGGGATGGGTTGGAGGCAAATGTGCATGGGGGAGTAGCCAATACCACAGGGATAGGAAAAAAAAAAGGAAAGGAATGAGTTGGACACAGTAATGGAGGAGGAGAAACAGAAGATTGTAGGGCTGCAGTTTGGATTGGTGCAGCTTATAAGGCATTTGGTACCTGCAGGGTGTCACAGCTAAACCTTCCCATTGCACAATGCACCTGTGGGTGGTGAAAGAGCACTCCTACTCTCAGATTAACCTAGTCCATGGATTTTCAGGGAGGCCACCTTCCAGCCTCCATCTTTCTAAAAATTATTCAACAACTCAGAAGAAACCTGGGTAATGTTTTTGTATGATTATGTCACAGATCATAATACTTTTTGACTTCCAAAAATCATACATACTCCTGTAGTGTAACACCTGCTCTAGACAAAGAATGTCCTCTGCAGCTGGCTGCTCAAGCAAAGCAGCACTGTCCTCACAGGGGAGATATTGATATGCCCAGCTAAGGTACATGGAAATGGAGTCCACTGCAAATTGAGGCAGTATGTTAAACTGGTCTTTTGGCATTGGGCTAATAGGCTCCCGAGCAGTGATGTCAGTGATGTCATTTCTCTGCACTATAGAAGCTGCTGTGGAATCTGCTTTCCATATCCTAGTGCCTCACTTCAGCTTCCTTAGGGTCACATCACTACTGGTCTCTCAGAGGAACAAAAAGATGAGAATTCTTCATTTTTCTGTTAAATTACCTTAAGACTGCAAGAGTAGTACCTGTGATAAAACCTGAAAATTGTCTATTCATACACAATTATGTTCAGGACCTATCACTGGTTAGGTTTGATGTTTACATCTCTCCTCTAATTTCACTTTTTTAATTGCTTCACCTTCTGTCATTAGTCTGTCATGGATCACCATTTGCACATTTCCATGCTGCATTCCCATGGTCTGCAAACAGCTTGCTAAATGGAGAGGTGTGGGTCCAGCACCCTGCTGGGCTCTTTCAGTGCCAACGCCTGAAGTTGCCAGGGCTGAGCTCCTGGGAGGTTGTGCAACTACCTGCCTGCTCTGTCTTCAAGGGGGCAGGAGTTGCATTAAACAGGCAGGAGATCCCCCTGGACTGTGCTTGCCAGCTGTCCAAAACTCCTTCCAGTTGGGATGTGTTGCTAACTTACAGGGCAGAGTAAGGTGTGGGAATAGATGGGGGTGACCCATGACAAGGGCAATTCACTCCTTCACTCAGAGATGAGGAAGAAAAATGCAGAACACAGCATGCTGTCTATATTCACTCCTAGAATGTATAATTTGTCAAAATAATGTTCTTTTAATACCCAATTAGACTTTCTTATCAGCCTGAGGCACTAATACTTCTCATGGTTAATCAAGACCCCTGTTGCCAGGGAAAGTTCTCCTGTACAGCAGCCACGTTCTCCCACTTCAGTGAGGTAGGGAAAAAAGAGCCTGATTTTGAGTCAGTTATTTTTACAGGATATCCCTGGTACCTTCAGGAAGAAATTTGTGAAATACTGAGTATGTTATGCTATGATTTTAGAGATTATTCAAACACCTTATGGAAAAGCTTTACAGAAAAACCTGTGTCAGTAGCTAAATAAATTATGTGTAGGGAGCAAATATAAATTTGGGCTGTGGTGAGGAAGGAAAAGTTGGAAAAGAGGGTGAGGCAATGCAGCACCACTTTAGTTCAATCTTCTGCAGTCAAACAAAAGCAGTTTTTAGATTCACATTCAGTAATTTAAATCTGCTGACCTTTAGTTCTCACTTAGAATCTATAAAACAAAGTGAAATCCATATTTCTGGTAAATATGTGACCTTGTTCTAGAGGAAGCTTGGTAAGCTAGAGACTAAGGGGATGTGGCAAGGAATAGTCCATTAAATAAAGCTATGGTATGAAGGACATTCCCTTTAATACAAATATTTCACCTCTTGATATTTACTGTGCAGGTTGTGGCTGTGAAATCTTTCCCTTTGTGCATGGACATTTTTTGCAGTTCCCATTTTCATTTTTTCTGTATGCTCTTATTAAAATTCACATCACACCATGGTTCAGTTCTATTGAAAAAAAAAATCCCACTGTATTCTTTCTCTGATACGTTCCTGTGTGCAGTTTGGGTAGCACTTACCTCCATTGATATTGTTAAAGTTTCATAGCAAGCCTTCACACTGCTCTGCTTTTGTGTAATCTTTATAGTAATAGGGCTAATTCAATAATATTCACACTGCCAAGTGAAGAAGCCCGTAACGTAAAACTCAATTACCTTTTCCATTCCTTTTCTCAGTTGCTCTTCTGCTGTGCTTAGTCTTTTATCTTCTTCACTGTAAACAGGTAGCTTATTTAAATTTAATAGACACCACTGCCTTCCTCGTTTCGGTTTTTTCCTTTGAACCTTCTAGACACTCTCATGAGATGTTCATTCACCTTTGTGTAATACCATAGTAATAGCAATACAGGGAAAAAAATGTAATGATTGCATAAAAGCTACAGTAAATGCCTAATGAACATTTTGTTTATGAAGAATTTTGCTTGGATTCCTAACTGCACTTTGGTAAATTATGCAAATTAAATATTCATTACTTTGTACTTCATTAGTTCACTTTTGGAACATTTTTTCTTCTTTATAGTAGCCTGGGGTAAAGGTATTTTTAATATGGTTTATTCTGATATTTTTTCAGAAAATCTTTAGTTAAAATGTTAGAGGAAAGTTGTGTTTATTTCACAACAGCCCAGAATAGCTATATATTCCAGCGACTGAGTATTTTCTCCCACAAGAATATTACATATGTTCAGAAATTGTTCAGAGTTCTTATTTCAATAACCAAAATAACTAAATATTTAAACTGATTTTTGTAGTAAGTGTGCTTACTGATCATATCCCCACTCAGAGAGAATTGCAGTTCCATTAGCATGAGCAATATCTGAAAAGTGGGGAAGCACAAGCAAGTGTTCTGCACTGCTGCCTTGCATTGCTCACAGTCAGCCCTGGCTGTGACCCTTCAAGCAGGTTTATTTGGTGCAGGAGGCAGGTGCTGCTCACCAGCCTGGAGAAAGTGGAAGGAGTTACAAGGAAGGTGGAAGCTGGGGGTCCAGTAGCCCTGGTTGCCCCCAGAAGGAAGGTGGCCATGGGATTGTGCCTGCCCACAAGACCCTGGCCAAAACACCAAATTTGTTCTTGCTGCTATTTGAAACATTGGAAGGATGTTAACTGAATTTTCAATCTCTTGAAAGGTTTACTGCCTCTGATTTGTTTTCCTCACATATTCCTCCATTCTCAGACGTGGTATCTGGGGATACAGTCCATCTCCAGAAAGTCTCCTCACTAGCTGTGCAATGCTCTAAAGAAGAAAAGCATTTTCTAAATGTTTATGGGCAGCAAGCCATGTCAAACCTTATTGCTCAGACTTGAAACTAAGAAGGCTGGCAAATCCAGCTGAATTTCAGGTGCACTGCAGGGAGGGGATTCATTAAAATAAAATCTTAAAAGAGCTTGGGTTTAGTGTGTTGACCACACAGTGGATAGATGTAAAGGAGATATCCCTGATCTGGTGATTAGTAACAACACAGAGAGAAACAATTTGTTCTGTAAATCAGCTGTCATATTGCTCCTTGCCAGTAGAAATATTATTTTAATTCTCTTTCCAAGTAGTCCTAGGCAACAGGATGTGTTTGCATGGGTGATGAGATGAGATGAGTGTGTTGGCCTACCCATACGCAATCACTAAGGCTGCAGACTGTTGAACTGCATATTGGATGCTCAAGACCCAATGTAGTGTCAAGGGTAAAGACAAGCCATTGGTGGTTTGGGGAGAATATGAATCCAGGATTGCAAACCATGATTCACGTGATTTCACTGAGGTTACACAGAGAACCCATGGAAGAACCATGAAGAATTAGTGTCTTATGATTACTTGTCTTCTCCTTCAATAACCATTTTTGTGTGTTCTACTGAAACTCTGTGTTGAAATAAAGTGTGATGTTTTTAGTTGCTGCTAAAGGATGCAGTAATAACAGAGTAAACCTGTGTTTAAATGAGATTGTGACTGCTTGAGGACCTTATCCTTCCCCAGCCAGCAAGCACTGTGCACATTTTGGCAAGCCAGCTATTCTTGCTATGCCTCTGGCAGTGAAAGTGGAAAACTGTGGAGAGAATAGGACATTGCTGAAAAGAAATAGTTGCATCTGTACTGGGTTAATAAATCAGAAACAGGCAAACATTAAGTCTGAACAGTGTCCAGCTCTCTGTGTGCCTGCATTTTGCTGCATACTAATTTCCTATTTTTTGTGAGAACTGCATCAAACACAGATCAAGTTTTGCCTTAGAGGCTGCATGAGAATCAAATCACATGTGGATCTTGTTGTATTTGCTGGGAGCCGGCATCTCCAGACTATGTTCAGAGCTTCTAGGGGATGCAGCAGAAGAGGTACAAATCAAGGTAAGATGCCTTATTACTAGTCACTTTCTTAACAGGTAGTTGTTTTAACAGCAATAAATAAGCATCACTTGAAAAGTATAAGGCAATAGCCAAGAATGGATCAGAAGAGCTGCATGCTTGGTCTTTGTTTGATTGAGGATGATCTACCTGATAGTTATTTCCAGTTTAGCTGGACAGATTACTATGTTAGGAACCAGCCCACTAGAGCGCTGTAGCCCAGAGTTTCTTTAGCTTCTTGCAAAAGCCTTTTTTTAAAATATGTGCTGCTACGTTGTTGGCATCCTGTCACATTGTACACACACATGCAGATCTGAAGCCTAGGCAGAGAGCTCCCTCACCAGTCAGAGGATTCAGTTCTCCTTCCCTGTGTCCTCTGCTTTAATAGACTGTAGCACTGGCTTGTTACTGGTTGCCTTTCCCTACACTTTTCACCCTCAGAACCAAATATTTTCTTATTTGCCAACTAACTTGAGTACAACTCTCCAAAATATGTCCATATTAGTCCCCATTTAAGGCTTGTGTATTAGTTTGCATTTGCACACATCTGTGTGTGCTTATTGGGGTGAGGACTCTGGCACACATTATCCTCTGATCTGTGTCCACGTTTGCATCTCAACAGACCCACATTGTTTGTTCTGATTCAGCAGTTGTGGATTAATTTCCAGGCATGCAGTAAAATATCTGAGGAATTCTGGGCCCTTCGGTGGAGTCAACAAGGCTGACCATATGGTAGTTCTCTGGAACTGCAGTTTTCTACTTCAGGAAGGAAGACAAAAGCAGCTTAGGCACAGGAACACATATACACACCAGGGTTTTAAAACATGCTTCTTTACTGAGCTCTTCTTCCAGTGACTGAAGAGCACCTCTTCTCTCTAGCTTCAGCCACCCCTTCCACCCAAGCTCTCTCATATAAGCAGTCCTGAGGGGTCCTGGCCGAGCTCTCTTGAGGGTGTTTGAGGAACACATTCACCTGAAATGAGAAGATGTCTCACTTTACATCCACTGGTGCCATAGGAATCATCAACATCATGGTATGTTGAAAACAGACAGATTTCCTCAACAAAGCAGTGACTAGTTATGAACTTTGTCCAAAAAAAGTGACCAAACACAACTTATGGAGATGGCTTCTCTAGTGGAAGTAAGATGATTGTATGTTTAATGCAAGAAACACACAGAAATATACTTCTAAATATAGTGAGCAAATTAACATGGTCCCAATCTATAAATAAAAACATCTTATGACACAAACATAAACACACAAAATTAATATCTTCTGCAAGGCACTTACACAGCTTGAAGCACAACTCAGGATGGTTAACGAACCCCCTTGTGAATATTATCCAACAAGAAGACCTATGTCATCAAATAATTTTATTGTTAGTTGAGACTGCCTATACTCTATAATGCAGCTGTAACTAAGAGCTCAATTTGTGATTTCTATTGCATTGTCTCCAAGTAAAACAGAACCCTAATCTAATACTGCACTTATATCTAATCCAAATCATGCAGAGCCATATGAATTCTGTGCTTAGTTCACTACGCTTTTAACATATTTGAAATTATGTGGATAGGATAGATCTTGTACTTTATGACTGTTCAGGGAAGATGGGAATAACAACGTGGCACCATGAGCTGGAAGGGTTTCACTGTATTTGTTCTTAAGTATCCTTGCATTGCTAATCATAATACAAACAAACAAACAAACAAATAAATATCGTCACTAATGCAGACCTATTTCAGAAACAGCATAAAAATAATGAAATGGTTTATCACTATCCCATTGGTGACAGAGACATCAAATGCAGAAAATATTCAGTATTAATTCAGAGTTCATTTTGATTCATTGCAGTTGGACAGGAAATGAGGTTTGAGTGACAACTTTATTTACTAAGTCATAGGCTGCTGAAAATTTAAAACATCCATGCAAAACAGTGGAGCTTTTCATTAACAAGGCTATGAGGAATTTTCATTAGCTATTTTTCAATAAGAGACATGGAAAATAAATTATATTAAAACCCTGACCAGCATAATTTTGTTTTTGCAGAAGAAACCTTATCACGACACCTCTTAATAATATGGAACAACTATTGCAGAATTTTCTTGTTTTATCCATTTTTTTTTTCCAGAGATACTAATGGTTCTCTTCATTTTGCCTTCAGCCAAAGCTCCCATTTGTGATTTAGAGCAGTAGCTTCCCCAGTACTCTTATATCAGTGGTGCCTGTGAAATACTGGCAGTTTAATTGCTGTGGACACTGGTTTAACCAAAGGTGCATTTTCAGATGCAGACTCTCAACTGCTTTCAGAAAAGCTGGTATGTGTGCAGTGGCTTGTGTGCCCTGCAAGGACATTCATATGGTACCTAATGCTGAATTAAAACCAGCAGAAAGAGTCAGAGATAAAAAAGGTGAGGAGAGTGCACAGCCCCAGGGCACTATAATGAATATCATTCTCATGGAAGATGTCATTATTGCTGGCATTTGAGATTGAAAATAGAAAAAGTTATAATACACATCTCATAATAGTAGTAATAACAATGCTTTAGAATAATTTTTAAATTAACCTTATTAGTAAACTCATTTAGGTTTAGTCTTTCCCTGGTTCCCAGCAGAGTAGTTCTTTAGAACGCTAACACAAGCTATATGTTTCCTACTCTTCTGACAGCTTTCCTTGAACTCTACACAGAAATCAATTTACCTCCTGAATATTCATACAGGTGGCAGCTTCTACATAGAAATATTCCTGTAAACAAAAGCCAATTAAAGGTCTGACAAAGTGTTTTCAGAAAAGAAAGCTGTGGGTTCCAAAGCGTTGAAAACCAGAGCCAACTACAGAGAAAAAAAAAACCAACCTATTTTCTTTTTCCAATTTGAAAGCAGACCTATCCTGGTGCAGGATTTTTCTAAGTGACATGGGACTAAAGGAACACACCGTAGTTAAATATAGAAGAATCATTATTTTCCATTGCTTTCTGAAGTAGCACACAAATATCTGTGAGTAATGCCACAGTGAGCAGGACACTTCATAAAACCCAAACAACTGTCACACATAGGTTATAAGGTCTTTTCTCATACATAAGATAAGCTGGAAATCTATCCACTGGGTGGAACTTGAGAAAATGTTATGAAGTTTCCCACAAAATAAAAAATGAGTTTCACGTGTTATTTTATTTCTCAAGGACATTTTGCTAAACATATGCATACACTCTCACAGCTTACCCACAGAAAAAAGAGAAAGAAATCAGTATCACAGGCATTTAGAAGATGAAGTGTTCTTTAACTGCATGGTATATTATTTTTGATTTTATATCCAATGAAAATGTACAATGATACACTAATGCAGGTCATGGTATATTTCACTGCTTTTTCCTGATTGCATTCAAGACACTGTAGGTAAATTTTATTACTGCCTCCTGGAGGATAAAACTGAAACATGGAGTTCATGGTCAAGGGCCATAATGATTTATCTCTTGTTTCCTAAATGAAGCATCTGAATCCAAGCCCAGTGCAGTAAATGTGTAGCTGGGGTTTAAGTAAAATATTCAAGCCTCTTGTTTTAAATTAAGTTCTTAAAATTTTCTGGGAGAGTGACTGCACAAGTCAGGAGCAGCAAGGCCACTGCTTTAGCCACTGACCAAGGCATGCAGAAAAGCCTACAAGGCAAAGGGTGCCTTGGTACCAGTTTTTTCAGGGGCTGAAAAAGAGCCTGAAGGTCTCTTCCAGAGACCTACATCATAATGGCACTGCCCTGCAGACAGCTGCCAGCATCCAGCTGAACATACAGAGTCAAGTTTTCACCAAAAACATTGGCTGCCTGTTTACACTTGACTCCCATGCCAATTGTGGCCTCTATTCATGATAAAGGAAAAAATAGCCTGGGGTCTGAATGTCTTGGATTCCACCTTCCATCTCATGCTCATCCATGGCAACTGGGGTTGAGCAGAGTGCTGGCACTACCAATCCTCATATTTCAGTGGCTCCTCTGCAAAAGAAGCCCCCATGCATTCAGAGAAGTCTCAATTCAGATGCCTTTCCAGCATATGGGATATGAGATAATTCTGTTCTTTGAGATGGGGAGGGGGAGTTGGCAGGAATCTCCATTCCAATCCTTCTGTCTTTTGCAATTGAAAGGAGACAAATCTTTGTGCATTTCATTAAATTGCACTGAAGGAAGTCAATAGAGAACCTTTGGTTGATCTAAAAACAAATAAAATAAAACTTGCTTTGAAGAGGCTGTCAGAACTCCAGCCAAGCATAGATCTGATCCCAAATAGTATTTGGCTTGAAGTTTTGAAGCACTGATTTGAATCTTCTCAGAAGTGAGAGAGGGAAACCCCCTTAACACATGGCACTTGTTTGGCAGCCAGAGCAGCCAGGTTGCCCCTGGTGCAGCTCTGCTGGTCTCTCCTCCCCGTGTTCCCCACAGAGGGTCGCTGCGAGCCCTGCTGCCCTCGCTGTAGCGTCATCCTGACTTTGCAGTGCAGAATTCAATAAAGCAAAATATCCTGTTGGAGAAAGACTGATGGGCAGAGCAGACACCCTAAAAAGGGTAACTGACTGCAGGAGGGATGAGCCCTCAGCTCCACTGCCTATAAGCTCTGGGTCATGCAGCTGCAAATGGAAGACAGAAGTCCATGGGAAAGCCAATTTCCTTGTAGGATGAGAAAGTACAATGTGACACATCTTAACCAAACATTCTGTCAGTGTGCCATGTGTATCTTTAGGAGTGCAAGCAATAGAAGGAGAAGGGAGCAAAAGATGTTTAAAGCATGAAGGGACAGAGACCATGTCTGTAATTCCCTTGGCCCCACACCTTGCCACAGGTGCTCCACACCATTGATACCTGTAAAACCCTGGAGTGGAAACCAAAGCATGAGGAATAGGACTTTTTCAGCATGATACTGTTTCAGACACCCACATAAAACACACATCGTGAATGACTGCCAGGATCAGTGAATAGATCTTGCCATGGTCTCCATGACCAACAGGGCAGAGCAGGAACTTCCTGTGCCCTTGGGCACTCCCATTTTGATTAAGCGTCTGAGAAATTTCCCAGAAGACTATTACACTCAATCAATATGACATTGCTTCAACTAATGAAATTCTTTTAACATCCAACATCCTTTGAATTGTGGATTAGAGAGGGCAGGTTGGTTCAGATACTGAACTACATTTTAAATTACATAATTATCTAGTAATATCACTGTATATATTAGAACACCTATTTTCAATGAAAAACCCCAATGTTCTTGAAATTCTGTTTTAAAAACTGTAAGAACTGATTATTTTAGTATTTTGAAATATTTTGAAAGCTTAAACAAGCTTTCAGTCTTGTTAATGTCATTCAAAGTAAATAGCATATTCTTTAACATAGGAAAATAAATGAATACACCATGTAATTATTACTAAGATCTAAAACTCTTGAAGATAAGGCAGGAAAAAGCATAACTACTTGTGTGACTGTATTTATTGCTGGATTGTGGACATTTTATTGTTAGTAAAATATTTTTCTATCCTGTGAAACATGTATATTTCATTATATAAAACACTTTTCTAGAGGAAATTTTATTAAGGCAAATAATTAATAAATTATCCAGTCTTGATTTTCCTTGTTTAGATTGCCATAAATCTTACCTTCAGTTTTGTTACCGTATTAACTGTTCACATATTTAATTTTTTATTTTATTTTTCTTATGTGGCAATTAATATGTTGTGGCTTACTGCAATGTGGTAGATATTATACTGATAAGACACTGCCAATATTTTCACAGAAAGTTTCATGCAAAACTCTAGCACGTAAAATTATTTTTATATTGTAGCCTATCACAGTTACATATACAAATGCATTTTAGTCCAAGTCCCCACAACTAGTCTTACATTTGAAATCAGTAGGTTATGTCATTAACTGAAGTACTGTTTTTCTGTGAAAATGAATATGTTGGACTTTTTTGGAGTAAAATCTTAAAAAGTCTCAGGGTTATGGGATTAGGTTTGGGCTAGGTTTTTGTTTGCTTGTTTGTTTGTTTGGGAGTGGGGTGTTCCAAAATAAAGAAAACAAGCAGAGACAAGACAACGAAACTGAGCTCTGTTTTTGCAGGTCCAGTGAGTATGGACATAAAAGGCCATTTCCCATCCCATTTGTATTACAGAATCACTGAATGGATAAGATTGGAAGGGCCCACAGTGGATCATCTGGTCTGACCTCTCTGCTCAAGCAGGGTCATCCCCGAGCACATGGCACAGGATTGTGTCCAGGCAGTTCTTGAATATCTCCAGTGAGGGAAACCCCACAACCTTTCTCAGCAATCTGTTCCAGCGCACAGTGAAGAAGTTCTTCCTCACATTTAGGGGGAACTTCCTGCGCATCAGTTTCTGCCTTTTGCCTAATAAGTCTAATAGGACTGCCATAGGCAAAAAAAAAAGTGAGCTTTATAATAAAATTATTATATGTGCATTTAAATTTCAATAATTTTTAGGATGAGATGAGATGAGATGAGATGAGATGAGATGAGATGAGATAGAAGGATATTTGGGGGTATACCTTATTTTTCAGCTGTGTCCATTCAGAAGAACTGTAGAGAAAAGGTGGGAATTGAATGGCAGATCTGACAACTCTTTTGGGGAAGCTCCCTGAAGAGGTGAAGGAAAAGGAAGAGGAAAACTCTTAGATGTTCAAATCAAAGGGATTTTTCTGCTTGAAAAAAAAAAAAGTCAATGTGAGCACACAGATTATTTTCATGAATTAAAATGGCTAAAATATTCAATGCAAGCAGACCTGATCTGATCATGAGATCATTGAATTCAAACCCTTTTGACCCTTACATTAAATGAATGACAAAGAAGAAGCAGTACCTTTTCCCTAATTACAGTTCCAGCATAACTCAATCACAATTTTTCGTAGGACAGTGTCAGTTATAACATGCCATGTACAAAAAAGTATTCTTTAAAAAAAAGAATGCGAGCCTGTATCAGGGAACTGTACAGATCACAACTTGGCTGTCAGCCTAGACCTAATCTATAGATATATCTAATTCTTCTCATGCGAAAGTATTCTACGTCATGTCAAATTTTGTCTGGCCTTGTACAAGGATAAATGTGCAATGCAGGAAGCACTGTACTTCAAATTTAATTTCTTTCATGGAGCTAAGTAAAAGACTACTTCACCAATAAACAGCACTACCCAGCTGTCTTGGACCACATAAGACAACCTCATGCACTAGATTCTTGCTGGACTTTTAGTCAGAACAGTGTCTCTCCAAGTCCTTGAAGACTGCAGTAAGCATGAACCACGAAGATTTAATTTAACAATGAATACTCTAAAAATCTTGGGTTGAGAAAATAGAGGAATGAAGAATAAAAAGGTCATCAGAACAATAAGGTGATAAAGACATAATAAAATAGATAAAAACCTGTAAATAAGAAACAACCAAATTCTCAAATTCAGCAAAGTCAATAGCAGGATGATCTGCTCATCACAGGAACACAGCTATGAAGCTTTTGTGGAACACTCACCAGCTGAAATTCAAGGGACTCATCATTGGTTCAGCTCCGTAACATGGAATTTGCTAGCATTGTGGAGGACATCTGTTCAATGAATACATTCTCTGCTTTCCTCTATCCAAATTGCCTGTGTCCAAAGCCAAAGTCACTTCATTGTGGACTGTGACTGACGGGTGTTTGAGAAACGTCTTCTGCTGGTTGGAGTTGGTGCAGCAGAAACACAAAAACTCACAGGTCTCAGAACTTTTGCAGCTCTTTCTTCTAAAAAGCTGTATCACCTTAGTTCTGATATCTTCCCTTTCTTACATATTCAAATGCCTCTGATCAATGCTTTTTCCTCCAACAGCAGAGACAGAAACTGTGAGGACTAGGAAAAGTGGGACCTTTAGGACTGGGATACTAAGCATGACCAAGGACATCTATTTCTCACTATTGGCTGATGCAGAACTGTAGTCATGAACTGATATCCTTTAATGCAGGTGGTAAAAGGCATGAAGGAAACTGCACAAGATTATGAGGGAAAAACATCTCATTTTTCTGTGCAGCTGAGTAATCAGTCTCCTGCTTAAAACAAGTTCTTCCTCATAACACTACAGTTTTCCATTATAAAACATATTCTTCAGTGACTCAGTTTCCCCTGATGTCACATCAAGAATTTCAGTTTGCATGGGAAACATGGCTGGCAAATACATCTGTAGAAAAAAGCATCCCTGGAGCACTAAATAGGTTATCAGGTCACCGCTATGTTTAATTCTCGTTTGTTCTTTCCCTTTTCAAAATTTCACTTAAAAATTTCTATCAACTGACCAGATCTTATTTTTTTTTAATGTATAATGACTTTATTTATTTAATGTTTATAGTTCTAAGGCTTTTAGTGGAATGATTTTAAATATGTTTTCAGGGTCACTTTTTCTCTATTAAGCTTTTAAAATAGATTACATCCAGGGTCTTTGCTTTCTGAGTACAAAAGCAGATTTTGCCTCTGAAGCCAAAAACAATTTAAAACATATGAAATGCAATAGAATTAATCTTTCCAGAACCAAAAGAAAGACTGTATTTATAGCAGATGATTTATTTGTTTGATATACAGTGTGTGCTCTGGTTTATAATTTTTAAGGTGTGTGAAAGGGTCACATTATATATTACAAAAATAACAAGGCAATGATTTACAAGACTTCACATTGTGCCTATTGACCCTCTCAATAAGAGAGGTTGGTGATTGTAACAGCACTGAAAAATTAAACCCATGGGAGTCAATTTAATGTAGTATAAACTCTTTAACAACCAGCAAAATAGCCATATCAGCTGGTTTCATCCTTAGATTATGTTTCAGTTGTAAAGTGCAGTTTTTAATAAAAAGTACACAAGCTTTCTTTATTCTACAAAGCTCCTGTTTCCTCCTCCATGGAAACAGCTGCTCCCTACTTTTCTTGTGGCAAAAAAAGGAAACATTGTGTTATCACTGGTCCCCTCAGTGGGAGAGGAAAGAAAACAGAGAAAGAAACTGCTTAACAGCAGTGCAAATCATTTTGTCTACTTCCCTTCTGAAAATTAATCTCTGAGCTCTGATGAAAAGATGTACATCTGTTTGTCCTTTGTTGTGGACAAATACATTAGTCTGTCCACAAGGAAAACAATATTAGTCCATGTACAGCTTGAAATAATCAATACCTAGACTTAACAATTGGGTAATGCTTCATGTTAACACACTCACTGTGAAAATGAACAGTTAAGAGTAAGAGATCTCTTTTAATTATCAGAGCTGTGTTTGTGGACATTCCAGAAATAATGGTATCTGAACACATCTAAGGCATTGTCAGGTAAAAGAAGGACGAAAAACCATTAAAACTGTGATGTTCTTCATGATTTACCTCATTTTTTGCACAATTATCTGGCTGCATTAAAATTTGCACAAATGAAAGCTGGAAAGAAAGAGTCTTTTCTTACCTATGGTTTACCATCCCTAGGATGTTCATCTCATCCACTTTTTCCAAAGAATCAAACAAAAATCAGCTTAGAGATACACAGAGATGGCCAAAGCTATGTGTTAGTAGCCGCTGTCCTCTATAAAAAAACAAAAGCTATCAGCAAAATAATGTAGCTAACATTCCAGGTATTCTGATTCTGGCTTATACCTTGGCAGGGGCCTTCTAGAGTGAAAGTTAATGGCAGACACACAATATTTGAGATAGAGCTAGCACCTTTGGGCTGTAGGAAGAGTGTATTTTTTATTTTTTAAGAAAAGACAGCCTTTTTCATAGCTGCTATTATGATTTTGTGAAATGTGGAAGCTCACTGAAGGTTCATGCATTACACTAGAATTTATTTTACTGGCTAGGGTGGCGAATGGCAAGATAGTTGAGGGCAAGAAGACTGGTGTTTGTGCAGAAACATATGACAGACACGAATAAGGCAATCTGCATAATGCATGCTATTGGGAGTTTTTTTCAATTTAACTCATCTGTGTGGGAAGTTCATTATGGTATTTCCTTTAAAACTTATTTTTCTTACTGAGTAGCAGAATAAAACAGTTGATGGTGTAGCAGTAGGCATCTTTTTTTCATCTTCTTGTGAAAGATCGATAAACATTCTGCCTCTAATTCTCATTCCAGTTCCATATTACATATGAAAAGAAGAGATCTCTTCAGAGTATGCTTTAAGTCACGGTGTGATATGCTGTGTACTGTGGCAATCTCCACACATACATTTTAAGTCCCACTCAATCTGTTGATTATAATGCCCTGGAGAGACAAAATGGATTAATATTTCAGTACTGTGCCTATTAATGGTTAACAATTTCATTGGAACATGATATTCCCATTCTGATAGTAGATGAGCTGAAGTAGCAGGGTTGATTGTATTAGCTTGTCAAAAAAGATATAAGCATAGTTAGTGAAGCTTTGATAATAGATAAAATTAAGAAAGTACCATAAAGTAATAGATGTCTCTTTGTGCTTTTCCTGATTCTAAGATATTTGTCAGATCTGAGAAAAACCCATAAAAGACAGGTGAAAATATCTGTTACAACCAGACAGTGTTAGCAACAGTAGAGCAGATTGCTGGGACATGAGGAAAGCTGGGACATGAGGAAAGCAAATAAAGACTAAAAATTTCAGATTACTGAGGGTGTTTTTTTAAGATACACAAAATATGTTTTTCCTCCAAGGCTCTTGTTTTGCTTTGTTATGGAAACCCAAATGAAGCAAAACTAAGTTAAATGCTGGCGAGGTGGACAGTGGTTTCAGCACCAGCTTTGAAGAAGTGCACATGACCATCTCAAAGAAAAGATGAGCGGAAGTAGATTCTCAAGTTCTTTACCACAATGTTAAATACTGTTTTAAGACATGGAAAGAAGCATTTTCTCTTCCCCTTCTTTGTTGTTTGCTCAGAATTTTCAAAGTGTTCAGTGGGTATCTGAATCTTTAGAAAGTGGAATCAACCACTGTATCAGTAGCATTGTCTGGAGTCAAGGGGGCAATGAGAGATCGTATTTCTCCTTTGGTTTGAAAGGGCTTTCTGAAGAGGTAGGTTTCTAACCTTCTGTATCTGAGCTCCCTAGGTTGCACACACCTGAACATAACTCCCCACAACCTATGAGAAAGGCATCCCAAGCATGCAAGATGAACGCTTGGGTCAAAAATTAAAGAGAAAAAACAGGGTAAAAGCAACTCCAAAAGAGTTGTATTAAAGGTCCTTGTATTCCTGACCATATGGCTGGTGGAGATAGAGGATTTCTAATCATTACTGTCCTGTCACCACAGGAAGCTCATGCTGGGCCCTCTGAAGTTTCACAAATCACTGCAAACGAATAATCATGTGGAAGGTCACGTAAGAAATGTTCAATAATGAAGCAACTGGGACAGTATCTTGACATTTGTGATAATAAATATTATCAATAACATCAGCTAGAGTTCAGAGAAACACCTGAATTTCACATGTCAAAACTGCTAGTGAGAAGTATTGGAAACCTTTTAGACTGACATTTTCCTGGGAGAGGTGATCAGCTCCAGGAATCCTTGTGCCTCAGGCATAATTCAATTCCTTCTCTATCCTTCATCTCCTTGATCACAGAAATTAGAGCTGGAGGAGATTCCCAGGTCACCAGACTGCTATATATTTTCAAGCCTTTCCCAGTGCTCATTTAATGAGAGAAAGTCCACTCAATAACACTCGTACTATTTCTTTCAGGATAACATTTCACATCTTTACAGGAGGGAAATAACCCCTCTTGTAGATTCTTCAGTGGCCCCTAACAGCAGTATCTGGTAAAGTAAAGTGTTGCTGTACTGTGAGCTGGAAGCAAATTACATCTGCTTTGCAATTTCCAGGGTTGTAACTGAAGTGCACACAATGTGGAGTGACATAGAATCTGGCCCTTAGGATTTCACTTAAGAAAAGTGCTGTAGCAGTTGAATGTCTCCACTCTTTTGCTTTTTCTTTTCACTTCTTTTATAAATCCTGTCCATTAGTAAAGTCTTCAAGTCCTTGCAGTAGCTGTAGTCATATAGCACATCAGCCATTGTGCAGAGGGAGAAGTCTCAAGTCTGTTTTGACTAATCTTTCCAAGCACTGGTTTCTTAAAGGATTTTGCAAACATATACATGAAAGTGAAAAATATACAGGAGTGGAAAATCAAATAATAAAATCACTTTAGATCTACTAATAGCCATCTTCAAGCCTATAGTAGCAAACCTCCTAGGCTCAGATTAGGCCAAGATAAAGAACTCAAAACAAAGGAGGAAAAATCTGATGCTCGACATTGTAGCTTATGAGAATGAGCTTAATAAAT
>VYZP01025985.1:1216-28140 GCA_013400635.1 Hypocryptadius cinnamomeus
CGGCTCGGGGCCCCGTGGGGCGAGGCAAGGGGGGGATTCGGTGTGGGGGGGTTTCGTGCACATCTCTCCCTGCTGCCGAAATATCTCCCCGTGCGTCCCTTCCCAAGTGTGGTCGCCGGGGCTGGTGTGTGCCCCTGACCCCAAAGATCGGGAGCCCTTTCACTGTCAAAGCTCTTATTTTTACTGCTCTTGGTTGGAGATTTATGAATTGAGTCATGTTGTATTCATTTCACGCTCTTAAAATAAAGACTCTGCATATAGCAGGCTGATCTGATTTGTGACACTGAGCGCTCCCCTTCAATACTGACATTTTGACAATATAAGAAGGGAAAAAAAAACATATCTCTGATCTGATCTTGCAAACAAAGCAATCGTGGGAGGCAGGATCAAGTCATTCCAGAAGATTCTGCATTTGTCATATTGCAGAGAGGCTAGACTGGGTGGAGGGAGGGAGGGGGTGCTTTAAAGGGGAAAACTGTTCTTTATGTTTGTCTTCTTAGTCAGGTCTGAACCTTTGCTGGGAGCTGGGGTGTCCTCCCCGGCTGATGAAAAGTGAATGCCGATCTGGGAATGTCGCAGTCTGCCGTGGGTGCAGCTCTGTTTGCCCATATTGCACCATTTTGTCAATAACCTTGCATTTATCAAACAGACAAAACTGTCACAGCCCGAGCCCGGGGAGGGAGGAGATGTCTTATCAAGGAATGAAATACGGATAATCGGAACGAGATATTATCACATTAAACCAGCCGGGCTGTCCCTCTGCTGCACTGTGGCTTTTATACCATTTTCTGATAGCAGCATCTATTCATTTTAAAGCAAAGCCTGCTGTGTGAGCAGATCCTACAGCTCATTTCCTACGGATAATACAGCCGCCGTGACAAAGCCGGCAGGGATGTGCCTGGGACTCACAGCCGTGTTGCACTGTGAATTTCTCTTAGCCTGCCTCCCCGGGCTGGGTGCTCGAACCCCAGGTGTTGTTAAGAGCTCCTGTGTGTGATTTTTCCTTACGGGCCCTGGTGAAACAGTAACCCGGGCTAACGCCTCTTATCAGCTGCCGGGTAGTTTGGCCGTAAGGAAGCGATCCCCAGCGGGAGCGCTGCCGCCTCCCTTCACCAGCAAACAAAAGGCAGAGCTTTGTTCTTCCTTTCTGCACCGCGCTGCCCCAGCTCCGGCACGCCGGTCCGGCGGCCACGGCCATGTCACAGCCGTGTCACAGCCGGTTATCCCCGTGCGCTGCCCAGCCCCCAGCCCCGGTTGTGCGGGAGGCTGATGACCTCGCACTCATTTCCGTAGCAACGCCTAGTGATGTCATATGCCATGGTCCAAGCTGCAATGCACCCAGGCGGTAGCAGAGAGCATGCGGGCTGCGCCTAGCGAAGGTGATGCAGAGCCATCCTGCCCTCCAAACCTAGCCCTGCCTAGCACCCTGCTGAGAAATGCTGGATGGTTCTCCTTTCAAACCTGTCGTGGCAATGATGGGCATAAAAGATGCTCGTTTTCCAGCAGCTTCATCTCACCGTTGCATTTTGGCGGCCGCCTCACATGGGGCAGCTGGGTGGGTTGTTCAGCCTCAGCCCTGTGTGCTTGGGAACCTGTGCTGAATGGCTGTGTTAATGGTTTAAAATGGAAATGGTGTGCTGGGGTTCTTGCTGTCTGCTGATTCATCTAGTGATGTCTGGGATCGCAATAGTTTCTCAAAAATAATATTTATATCTAATAACTTTTACCTCCTTCCTTCTTGCAAGTGCTAGCTGTCAGTGCCCCTAATTGCAACCTGCAGTTATGTTGCTGCTGCAGGAGCAGGATTGCTCCTTCAGCCCCCAAAAGGGGCAGGTTTACTGAGGGGTCTCTGAAAACAACGGATGGTCCCCTCACCTACCAGAGGGAGCAAAAGGTGATGCCACACCCAGGAGGGGTGCAGGGCTGGGCCCATCGATCCAGGGTATGTCTGCATGACCTTGGTCATGTCCCTTGTCACCTCAGTGCTATGTGGGGGTACCATCAGCTCTATCAGGTGCTGGGGGACAGGAAAGCTCTCTGCTGGTCCCCAGTGTGGTCAGACATTGGCCTTGGGCTTGCTTGCTGGAGTTTCACTTCCCACAGTGCTGGTGGTTGGAGCAAGATGCATTTTTGTCTGGTTCAGCTTCAGGAAGAGCTTTGCTGTCTGAGCCCACGCCAGGGCTGGGGATCGATATCCATTAGCTGGGGAGAGCAGTGCTGCTGGAGGCTTTCCGGAGGTGGGAGCCCTGCCAAGCCCCTGGCCAGCGCTGCCCAGGAGCAGAGCACGTGCCTCCCCACAGACCTCTATGTTGGGGGGATGTGCAGGTGAATGAACAAGATGATTGCAATAACTTAAGCAGGAAATAAGTAATCTTTTTAAAGTGTGTGGAGAGAATTATTGCACTGTACCTCTGGATGGTGTAGGTGTGGGGCTGTCCCCTGTGAGGGGAACACCTGGCTGCTCGACTTTGGGGAGCCCAACCTCTGCAGCAGGGCCATGGCTGTGCTGCATGCAAGGACCACCAAGTGTGGGTGTGAAGGGGGGACTGGTGGAGATGCTGGAAAGCAGATGGCTGCTCCAAGCTTTAGACAGCACAGCTTGGTGCAGTAAATGGCCATTGTGGGTGGAGGAGGAGCGTGAGGATGGGGAATTGCAGGCCTTCCCTGGCACAGGCTATGTGGGCTTCTCCCATGATGGTCACCAGCTGAGCAGGTTATCATCCTCCACATCCAGCTTATCAGTGCTGATAGCAAGGCTTCACACAGACAGCAGGCTCACCCTTGGAAAAAGGGGTAGTAACTCAAACCCAGGCTATCTGGAGAGTCCCCAGGAAGCAGAGCAGGGATGATTAGCTGCTTTCTGCTTGCAGTGTACACAGACAAAAGGGTGGTGAAGGTGGAAAGGCTTCTCCAGGAGGAGTGCTGGGCAGGCCATCTGTGATGGTGGGAGGGGACCAAGGAGTGCGAGCTGCTGTAGTAGCACTTCCCAGGGGGGCTGGGGAAGGCTTTGGAGAAAGCATTCCCAGTGCCGAGGTGGATGGTGCAGTCATTAGCTGTTGGCATCTAATGGCAGCATTGATGCTCTTGTGCAGGCAGATTGAATGCTGCCCAGCCTCGTGGTGCCTGCAGAGACCATGGGTGGACTGCAGTGGGACAGCCTGACTCACGAGCAGGGCTTCCTTCCTGGAGGTCCATGGGGTCAGGACAGGATGGTGGCTGTCAGGAGCTCCTGTCCTTCTGACCTTGTAGAGGTTCACAGTGTGGGGTTGTCTCTGTGTGACTCAGCCTTGGGACCTCGTAGCAATAGCCTGAGTCAGGTGTGCACCTAAGCCACAGATAGGTAGCAGTGTGCCCTGTGTGTGACTGCAGTGGACACTGTTCACAGTAACTGGCCCATCTTCAGCAGAGCAAGCTCTTAAAAGTTCCTCTTTGAGCTCCTTTGAGTTCTTATTTAGTCCATTAAGGAAGAGTCACTGACTTACAAGACCATGCTGGGTTTCTTAGTTGGCCAAGTGTAGCAGCCAGGGTGGATTGGACCCAAAATAGCTCTTCTTGAACTAAACAAAAGTGATGTTGAGACTATAAGGGAGAATATAGCAGTTGAATTATACCTAGGGGCATAGAAACAGTAAAATTTGGACAAGGGCTTTCCATGAACCCCTGGATTATTTGGGCTTTCCCAGTAGATCTGTTGATGATGTCTAACCATGAAAGTGCAAAAAGATTGGTGGGGAGTTGTCTTGATTTATTAAATTTTTTTTATTTGCTGCTTCTTGTGTAAAAAGATGGCTGGTTCACAGGAGATTCAATTGTTTTAGTACACCAAATAAGTTCCATAATGTCAGTGGATAAACCCTTTCTGCTGCAGCTGTGTTCACCAGCTGATCCCAAAGTTGCTCTCTGGAATAAACTCCTTGGACACTGATGATGTGTGCTTGGACTTGCTGGAATACTCAGGAACAGGAGTTTAGGGACAACCACAGAACTTCAGTTCCAGAAATGTTTCCTGGGTTGAAAACTCCAGCATCTAGGGACATATGCACTCTTCTTGGCAAGAGGATGATGTCTTTGGGATCCTCTTAGTGGTTCTCATGGATGTTCTGGATGGTGCTTTTAAGAGGGTTATCCACATAACTGTGGTGTATCCCTCTGCCTTATGCGGCTGAGGTTTGGTTTCTGATCAGGGAGATGAAAAACATGGTTCTACCTCGGCTTCTACAGCTGGTAGAATTAACATTTTCCTTAATTTGAGGATCCCCACTATACTTTTTTTCCTTCTTCATGTGTGTTACTGAACCACTTTTCTTGTGCCTGGGCCAGTAGCATTAGTGCTGCTCAGGAGCATGCTCAACTGGGCTTTCCAAGTAGGAATAAGCAACCTCAGCCTTGCTAAGCTTGAGATCAAGGAGGTGGAGTAAAAGTGACCTGATGGACTCCATTAGCCTATGGGGAAGCCTGGGTTTTCTTCCCAGGCTGGTGAGTGACCACAAGGTCACAATCCTAAGGACAAGGATTTTTCAAAGCCTGATATTTCTACTACCTCTGCAGGCTTGTAGCTGAGAATTGTATCTACTAGCTGCTGCTCTTGAGGACAGAAGGAGAAACGTGGCTCAGGGTGCAGCTGATGGTGCGGGAGCTGGGGAGGAGAGTGGTAGCCATGAGCTGACATCTGGAGAAAACTCCATGGATGGTGACACATCTGGCAGGGCCTAATGCACCAACTCTGACTGAACTCTTGAGCTTCTATTTGCAGCAGCTTCATGCCAAGTAAGCTATGCACAGAAGTTGTGTGCAAGGGTACATATTTAGGAAAAAAATATTCCGAGCTTTTATATGTCCCAACTGCTAGTGCCTGAGTAACCAGCTGCTTTTTGGGAGGTGGCTTTGTCTGAGCTCAGATGTGTCCTTGGATGTGGAGCACTGCTAAACTTGTTGGTGCTGCTTTTTCCTTGGCAGAGGTGAGTGGTGTGTTGGGAGCTCAATTCCAGCCTGGCAGGGAAGAGCCATGAGGACTGTCAGACCAGTTCAGACCAGAGCTGGCTGCTTGGTGTCCCAGCCAACACCAGGCTGTTCAGAGGCAGGTACAGGGAAGGAGGCATTGGAAAATGCTTCCAGTCTGACCTGAGGGAGCTTTTCCTCAGATGGGTCAATGCCTGAGGCATTTAGGACTCTGCCTTGTGCTTTTCTGCCCTGTTTGGCCTCCTGAGCTGCCAGAAAAACGTGAACGCCTATTAGAATAGCTGCAGTACAAAGCACAGTGGAACAGGATTTGCCTGGCTTCCCAAGCGTTTCTCCATTGACAGCCTTGATAGGATCCAGGCATCATCTTCCACCTCTCTGTGACAAAGCTGTGATGCAGGGCTGAGGTTGTCTCTGGGTGGCTGCTGCACCCTCGATGCTTCCAGGCGTTCTTCTGTGCTTCAGTGCTCTGCAGCTCATGACAGATTTTTCCAAAGGAGGAGTATTTTTGTGTTAACTGGTTTGGAGCCAGCTTAGACCTCCTTTCCTTCGCTGGTCAAGTCTTTGTCTTTTCCTTCTGGAAACCTGAAACCTTCAACAACTTCTGCTCTTGACTGGAAAGGTAACTAACCTAACTGGTCCTTAGCTGAAGTCTTGTTCCCCAAGTATTAGATTCACATGACTGCAGAGAAATGGCAACTGCCATTTCTGAAAAATGGCAACTGCCTTGTGTGGGAAGCAAAAATTGAGTGAAAACATAAGTATTGACTCGATTTGACTAGTGGTGGTCACTGCTGGGCAGCAATAGCCTGGAAACCAGCTAAAACAAGGGGAAGTAGCAGTGGATTGGTCACTGTGCTGGATTTTGGGTGGCTTTGTCTTTCAGCCTCTGAAACCTTTGGCTTGACTTGAAGAAGCAGTCCAGAGAAATGGTGGTGGCTGGTTTTATGCTGGTGGCATTGAGATAAAATGTTCTGCCGTGGCTGCTGGCTGCCAGGCTGTACCTGTGCTTCTGCCAGTGCAGCTTTTGGTCATTGAAGGTGGAGGAACTCTTCTTTCCTCATGCAAAGGAAATGGCTTTGTGGGAAGGTTTTTCCCCCTGGCTGCTTGATCTAATGAGCAAAGTCCTTCCTCCCAGCCTAAAATGAAGGAAAATGGGGTCAAAATTACTTTTATTCCGCTGTTTAAATTTATTTATTTTCTTAAGTAAGAGGTCTGATGCTTTGCTTCAGAATCCAGATGTCAAGATGTGGGATTCCCACCTATGGCTCTGGGTGAGGAGCGTGCCTGGGGGAGGAGCTCAGCAGTGGGATGGCTTTGTCCATCTTTTCTGCGTGCACAATGACAGTGAGGCTGAGCTGCTGCATCTTTCTGGTCCCTTCTGTGGGCTGGAGCCCTGGGAGCTGCTGGGGCTGGTAAATCATAAGGGTTGATCTTCACCCTGGAGTCTCATGCTGGTTGCACTGCTGGTTATCTTGGTATAGTCTGGAAAAGCTCAGAAATGGTAAATTCTGGAAAATGGAGCTGAAATGATGAGGCAGCAATTCTTGGGCTGCTCAGGAAACACAAGACTGTCTCAAAAGCAAAGCCTTCATGTAGCTGGTGAAACAAAAGCCTTTGTCTGCCTATTTAAGGGCAAACTTCCCCCAGTTTGAGGTTTTTCTGTGCTAACCCAGATTTAGTCACATCTCGGACATGCTCAATTAGATATTAAACAAACCTGATTTTTGGCCTCAAGCTAGTGATCTAGTGACCAGGGGCAGTGCATTAGTTAATTGCAGTAGGAGAGTGACTAGAGAACATGTCACTGATGATGGCGTGAGATTCCCTTAAAGTGATCCCCAGATTAGGGATTAGAGTACTTAATGTTTTTCTTCTGTGAAGGAGATGTTGGAATTGAGTCCGTGTATGGGTGTTTGAGGCAGCTGTGCTTGGACGAGCGCAAGTCTGCAGGGATTCCAAGTGCAAACCATTCCTTAATTGTTTGCAAATTCCCTCTGATCTCGCTAGATGGGTTGGCTTGCTTGGGATGTGTCTTTGCTTACGTACCAAGCAAAGCTACTTGGCGTGTCAGTGTGCTTCTGACTCCTCTCTAAGATGGTTTCAGCAAGGCTCTAGGAAAACACCAGTGAGAAGTTTCAGCCTCAGTGCTAACGAGGCTGCTGATGGACACGTTGTTTGGACAGTTGTGGTGCTCAGCAGCATCAAGTTTATTAATAGTAGGTGGAGAAGCTGTTGCTGTGCCATGTGCTAACAGACACGCTCAGCAATTGCTGGAGGAGATCTCTACTTGTAAAAGGCTAATGCAGCAGTGAATGAGAACTTGGGGGAGATTAACAGCCTTTGATTTACACCCAGCTGGGGCAGGCGTTGGAGCTTTGCCTGTTTATGCTGTTGGGCTTTGTTACATGGGGTGAATATTTCATTACCTAGAATTTGGGAGCTTGGCTTCTTGTGCTTGGTGGTGTCATGATGATGTCGGCACCTGAGGGGTTCTGTCACCTGTAATGAACTGAGATCAAATCTGTGGTGGGAGTCCCTTGGGCTTCAGAAGAGGCTGGGAGGGGATGGCTGGAGCCAGATGAGGGGAGTTAAACAGTTGGATCTAGGATAGTAAAGTGACCCTCCTTGTAATTTAAAATCAGTTACAGTGCTCCAGAAAGCTGCCAGAGCAAAAACTTGACTTTGTTCTTTTCTGCAAGTTCATTTAAAAAATTAAATAAAATTGTCTTTGCTAGAGGTGTGTAAGATCAAGCCTGAAATCCCCGAAGCAGTGGGAGGGTAAAGTACATCTGGAGGGATAATCACCTTACTCACTGATGTAGAAATTAAATCTATTGTGGAGCTGGCATGCAGAAATCCACCTGGGTGTTCTGGGAAGTCTCTTGCTTAATCTGGTAAAACATGTTTGAGACACCAAGGAACTGCTGGATCTGCAGACCAAGAGACCTAGAGCAAAAATCTTGTGAGGTGCTTGTTTTTAATGTTTCTAGAATCTTGCCTTGATGTGCAACAACCAGATGTTCCCAAAGCGTTTGTGGGAGTGACATGGAGCACCTAAAAACGTGCATGCTCACTGCAGGGAGTTTTGCATGACTGCAGCTTCTCCCATTTCACCCTCTGGAGCAGCAGCTTGCAGCTGCCATGGCAGCAGTGGCTCTGCTGTGCCAAAGGAAGCCATGCCAGCAGACAGGAATTGCCCAGTTCATCCTGCTCTAGCAGACCTGGGAACAGGCTCTCCCAGCAACCAGAACCTGCTCTCAGCCTTGGGGTGGCCTGCCCATGGCACACCATGTCTTCTCTCTCCACTTGGCTCAGCTAGGTAGAGGTCATGGGCACAGGCAGTTTTTGAGCCCCTGATTAAGGACAAGGCCTGGCACTTGATGCTCTGGGGAGGATTTGATGATCTGGTGGCAGGATTCTTACTGCCTGGCAGTGGGGCTGGAGGTGAGCAGGAAAGCACTAAGATCTGAGCCAGATTAGTACCCTTGGAAGCTGTGAGGTAAATCTTTAAGCAGCTAATGCTCCCAGCAGCACTAAACACCCTCCCCACATGAAACTTGGTGCATTTATCTAGAGTCCCTGAAATCTGTCTAGCTTGGGTTTGTTTTACCATGAATTGGAAAGAAAAAACCCATCTTCCTCTGCATGGACCAAGTCTTAAGACTCTAGAAATGTCCAGTAGCCCTCCTGTGAATGGTTGCTTCAGCTCAAAAGCCTATGAGTAGATGGAATCTTCTGAGGAGTAATGCTTAAACATAAATTTAAACTTGGGTTTTTTTAAGTGTTTAAAACACTTTAAACTTGTACAGAAATGCTTCTGAGGAAAGAGCTGCAGTTACTCTTGAAGAGCTCTTCAGCTCTCACCTGGAAAAGCTTAATGCAGCCCAGAAGAGCCTATAGCAACCATGAATTGTCATTCTCCTTCCAAAGGGATCAACAGATCAGTTCTGAGCTCCTGAAGCTTGCTGTGAGCTCCAGGGGCACATTTGAGCTCTCACAGCAGTGGCACGCTGTGGCAGTGGTCTTCCACGTGCTTAGCAGAGGGCTTGGAGAACAGGCCTGTCAGCAGGGAACAGAGCAGATAATCCAAGGCAGGAGAGCTCCCCTAGCTGTTGGGTGATGGAGAAAGGTGGTGGTGATCCTGTGCTGCTGCTGAGGCACTCACAGAGCACAGCAGTGGGCAGATGATGCTGCCAGCCTGCCGTATCCCGGGGAAGGAATAGCCTGGCATCCCTTCTGTTGCTTTGTAGTTAGCAGGCAAAGGTGCTCGTATCCCATCTGCCAGGGACGGTGTGATGAGCCCTGAGTGACAATCCCCTGAAATGCTGGGACTGATGTGGTTGGACTTGCTGCTCTCTCCATCTGGTGACTGGAAAGCACTAGGCCAACAGAGGTCAATCATTTTCCTCAAGAGTTTTTAATAAGCACGAGGCAGGTAGTGGCAGCAAGATGCTGAAACAAGTTGTCCTACAGCCAGTTTTCATCTTGTTTAATAGCCTGTCAGTAAGGCTAATGGGAATCAGGGTGTTAATAAGGAAAACAAGAAAACTTCAGCATAATTCCCTCCTGGCTCAAAAAGCACTTGCTGGCTAGAGGAGCAGCTCCCTGTGACAGGACTGTGCAATGCTAACTCAGAAATGGTTTGTAGCTCCTTGAGCGTTTGTTTGTAGAACGCTTGAACATACACTAAACTGGGAGGACAGGGTTTTTCCTTCCAATTGGTTACTGGGATGTGTCTGGGCTGCTCTCTGTCCACAAGAGCCATGCAGGCAGATGCTCCCTCGTGTTTGCCTTATCTCAAGCTGCAGAAGAACTCAGGGACACAAATCAATGGCACCCAGGTGTTCTGTAGTAGAAAGAAACCCAGAGTCGTTAGACCAAGTGTTGGGACTGCAGTGCTGCAGATAAGGGCTGGTACACTAAATGCTGCTGCCAGACACTGAATGGAGCAGCTCAGAGCTCTGCTGCTCTAAATGGTGTTCTCACCTTGGCTCTTTTCAACCTTTCATGTACAAGAATTACCCAAGTAGCTGAAATTTGCTTTCTCTCCAGCTGAAATCCATGATGGCCACACTGAAACTGGAGCAGAAGGTCTGCAGGCTCCAAGGACTGATCAGACCTGAATGCAGTGCAATCACATGTAGTTATTAAGCTGCAAAGGCCAATAAAATAAATGAGCTCTTGGTTTCCACATCTCCCAGTTTGAAGACTTTGTCTTGGGTGGTTCAAAGTCGCCTTAAGTAATAAAGGCTGCAGAGTGGGATGAAAGCTGCTGTTAAGTTAGGAACATGCAGAAATCCTAATTGGTGTCTGGAGCGCTGAGTAGCCTCTGAGATGCAGCTGGGCTACAAGCAATAAGCAGTTCTCTGCAGACACTGGTCCTTGAGGCACTGGGAGCAATTTGAAATGTAATGGCAGAACCATCCCATGTGCCCTCAGCTGCTGTCCTGTGTTGTGAACTGGTCCTGCCAGCTTAGAAAACGGGAACCAGTAGGGGATTATTCATAGTGAAAGAGGCAGAGGAGAAGGCAGTGGGGAACTTCTGTCTGCCCACAGCCTGCACGTGCTTTTTTTTTGTCTTGTCTGGGATGAGAGGAAGGGTTTGACTTACAGCCCAAAACCTTCCTGGCCACACTGAGTTAAAACATGAGCAGAGGACAGCGGAAGGGGTCAGCAAGGAGAGAAGCAGTTATGGTGTGACTTCCACTTTGGAAGTGTGACATGGGGGCGAAGGCAAGGCAACAGGGAAAAGAACCCAAACCAATCTGGTAACATTTTAGATTTAGGTCTGGTTTAACACACGCCTACTTCACCAAAGTAGGACAGTGCTTAAGAAAAGCATCTTTCCAACTGCTGTGATGGAGTTGTAGGACAGCTCACTCTGGTGCTTGGGGAGAAGCTGCTCTTGGTGAGGGTGTGTGACATCGAGTCGTGACTCTCACCAGGCTGCTGGGTAATGGTGACAATTTGATGTGCTTGAGGGCAGCCATTTCTTCAAGTTAGGGTGAGCTGGGAACAGGACAAAACAGACAGTCTGTCAGTCATGGCCTTCCAAAATGACAGCACTTGGGCTGCTGAAGGTGGTCTTGTCACAGGATCATTAAGGTTGGAAAAGACCTCCAAGGTTACAGGGTCCAATCTTTAACCAGTCACCACCTTGTCAACCAGACCAGAGCACTTAGTGCCATGTCCAGTCATTTCTTGAATACTTCAGGGATGGGGACTCCCCCAGCTCCCTGGACAGCCCCTTCCAATGCCTGACAACCCTTTCTGTGAAGAATTTCTTCCTGATGTCCAGCCTGAACCTGCCCTGGCACAGCCTGAGGCTGTGTCCTCTTGTCCCTGTTCGTGGGTGGTGGGGTCTCAGCATGAGACAGCAGCTGGAGATGGGGGGAGGTGACATGTCTGCAGGTAGTGTGACCTTTTTCAGCTCCTTCAACCTGGAGGGGTTGTGTGCTTGTTGCTCCTCTTGCCAGTATCTACAGACCAAGGAGGAATTTCAGTGGTTGGACTTGGTCAGAACATTGTTTCACAAAAAAGCACATTGGCCTTTCAAAAAAAGAAACACAGAAAGAGACCTTCAGGCCAGAGCTCAGACTAACGAGCTGCCTGTGAAGGAAAACAAGGTGCTTGCTAGGGTTTGTATGGAGAGATAACGAATTTAATTACATGGTGCAGGAGCTGTAGATAGAACAGGAAACATGAGTGCTGAAGGGGAGATAGATGTTGTGTGTCCTGGTGGGAGAGGAGCTCTGATGGTCTTTAAAAGCTTTTCTGAGTGAACAGTTTGAAGTTCTCGTGGCTGTCTCTGTCTCTCCAGGAAACCTTTGCTCTGATGTCCTGAAGGACTCAGATTCTCTTTTAGGCAATAAGAAGAGCAAGTATTGAGGTTTATAACATGGGTTAAACTGTCAGATGTTGATGGTATTCCCCAGGGAAGGATCTCTGGGTCCTGTCAGCTTGCCAGTGCTGTCTGCTTTAAGATAAGACATCAAAGCCAGGCAGAAGCTGTAAAGGGGTGGGCACTTAATTATCAAACTAAGTGAAAAGTGTGCAAGAATAAACAGGTAGAGCTAAGTCCTGTGATGGATGTTCACTGCAGTCACTGAAGGGACCTCAAAAACAGTCATTTCCTGATGTATACTGAGACCTACTAATGCAAGGTGAGCAGTGGAGGATGGGAGTCCTGGAATAAGCCCCTAACCAACCTAACTTGCTGTTCTCTGGGAGCAAGCCTTCCCCGTGAGTCTCACCAAAGCCAGTTAATCAGGATAATTCCAGAAAGAAGGTGCTATAGAACCAACCCTTGGGCTTTTGGAGTTTACATACCTTGACATTAGGGACAGGTAAAGTTTTACTTGTTCCCTGGCTTCTCCTCAAGAGGCTGAAGCTTGCCTGGCTGCAATGTGATCCTCGGGCATGCCGGGAGCCTGCCAGGTTTTGGGCAGGGTGCTGAGTCAGAGCTCCAGCTGTAGTGGAGAAATCAGGAAAACCTTCTCAGAGATGGTGCCGCCTCTGCAGTGCTTTGTTGCAAATCAGATGGCTTGAATCTGTATGAGCCTCTGGTCTCCCAAGCAGTATAAACCCTAAACTTCCAGTAATTGTTGTCCAACAGGAACTCACAGAGTGTCCCCGTGGCTTAAGGGCACTTGAGTCTCAGTGGTGCAGACACTGTGCCATCAGAGAACTGGTGAGACTGGAACTGGCAGTGTCCTCCAGCTTGGTGATGAATGTGCCTCCCAGCCAGAGCCTGGCAGCATGGACTGCTCCATGCCAAGCTCCCTAGCTCCCTGCACGCCCTGCCTAGGTGTCCTTGTGCAGTCTGCTCCTGGCAGGTGTGTTCTCCTTTTTTTTTTTTTATTTTTTTTTTTCCAGAATAGCTAGAAGACTTTCCTTTATCAAGTTTCCACCATGTGGATCAGCTCCTTGTCCTTGGCTGTTTATGCCACATCCAGGACTTGACACTGGCTCATGCATCTTCTGCCCCTCTCCCTAGTCTCCATGAGCACAGGAGTGAGATGAGGCTGGACAGTTACTGAGATTTGCAGAGGAAATTCTGCTGTTCTCTGCTGGCAGCCAGGGAAGTAAAACTCCAAACTGACTGAGATTCCCAAAGAGCAGGTAGACTGCAGCCAGGGGCTGATGGCTTTGTGCTCCTGCCAAGCCCTCCTAATGCCAAACTAAGATTTTCCTTTGGCTATTTGAAGTCTCTGACTCCATGTAACAGTGCTGGAAATGGCATCAGGGGACCTGATCTGGGTACTGCCCTTCTTTGGGGAGGTGAAACTCCCTTCAGGGTCTGAGTTAAGAAGGGGAATGGTTCTGCCCTTCCATAATGTGACTGCTGCAGTGTGATCCAGGCCTGATGCAGGATACTGCCTTATTTGATGTTATAGCAGAGGCATTCAGTGCAATGCTACAAACTCAGTATATCAGAACCTGCTGTTTTGCCAGTGGCTTGGTTGAACTCACTTTGTTTCAGTATCCTGCAGTGTAAGAAAAAAAATACAGCATTTGTTTGGCCAGCACAGGCTGCAGAGAAGGCACAGCCCTGTGTGCATGTGACAGGCTGGTGCAGAGGTGTTGGAGTGGTTTCTGCTGGAGATGGGCACTGGTGCAGTGCTGTGGGAAGAGCAGAGTGACAGTGACTGCACAGTCTGGAGTGTGGAGGGGGCTGTGGCAGGAAATGGCAGCACAGGCAGGCAGCAGGCAGCTCTGGGCAGACTGAGGGCAGAGATGTCCTCAAAGGCAGCTGAACCTGGGATACATCTTTTCTGCCTTTTTCTGACTGATAAGGCAGCTCAGTGTACCCTGCTGTCCGATACCTTGTGTCCTGGGCATCTTGCATTTTCTTCCTGCTGGGAATGCAAGAGCCAGATGGTTTTCTGTTCTTCCTCCTTCAGCTCAACTGCGAACTGGAATGTGTGGGACTACAGCCTCTTCCCTCTCCTGGTGCTGAGGGCCGTGGTCCTTGTCCCCACCCATGTCACATCTTGGCCATGTCTCTGCAGTGCTCCTTCCTGGGAGTCTGGGTGCTGCTAGAAAGCAGTGACATGGTTAACAAGGCTCCCTTCCTGCTTTTACAAGTTCCCTGTGAGCTCCCTAGGGAAATCTGCTGTCTCCACAGGTGTACCTTCCATCTGTCAGCCAGTTTGTTGAAAGGATTTTGACAGGCAACTTTCCTCCGTAATCCTTAATAGCTTCGAATTTAAAATGTTTATGGCAAAGCTAATCCCACGAAACTCCCTGTAGTTTTAATAAATCTGTCCTCCAGCAAGACTTTTCTGGTGAGAGGAGGTAAATCTACTTCTTCTTGCAGTGATAAGTATCTGCAGACGTGGCTGTGGGGCACCTGCTTGTTCCTCACTTCAAAACTGGTGTCTCTTCTCAGGGAGCACCTTGCTAGAAGCAAAATTTCATCTGGTGATTGATCTCCACAACCCCTGTCTGTGTCAGGACAGAAAACTCTTAGAATCAGTGAGTATCTTGTATTGCTGTTGGTGTTGGACACTCAATTTACAGCTGGAAGAGAATAACTCAGGCTGGGATTTCTGGATGTTTCTATTTCCAACTCCCTCACTCAAAACAGGACAGCTTAGGTGGGATAAGTCCCCAGGTAACCTGATGGAGTCTTTGGTATCTCTGAGGACAGACAACCCATAAGCTCTGCGGCAGGGGGACACCTTGGTTGTGCTCCCAAAGACATCTTTAGCCTACAAAATCATTACTATGTGTTTGTGCAGGTGTCACTGAGAGGGAAGTACGAAGGGGGACATTCTGTAAAACTGCAGAGTGGAGACCTCAGCACAGCAGGCAGGCTGGAGGCAGCGTGCGAGTGTCTCACCAGGAGTATTTGGGCACATTGTAGTTGGCCCTGCCTGGCCCTGCTGCAGGAAGCAGGATATCACAGGGATCCCAGGGCCCTGTGGTTAAACAGTCACCGTTGTCTTGGCTGGGAGAAGGGTGTGAGGGTTGGCACTGGGAGCTGTGGGACGGCCCGGGCACCGCTGCCCTGCTTACCTTGGGCGGGAGCACTGGGAGCTGCCCTGGCATCCTGCTCTGTGCTCTTTGTCCTGTGCCGCTGGCAGCTGCTGATAGTCCCAGGAGATCCTGCCCTCATTAATGTGACACCCATTTCCCTGCTCCCTTGGCTGCCTCTTACTCTGCAGCAGAGCAGTTGTGCTGGTTTGCACAGAAGACCCTCTTCCATATGGAAAATTGTCTGCTGTTCCTCTGCCAGGCTCTAGAGCATCCTGTGGAGCAGCAGAGATCCACACAGCAGCAGGGCTGGGAGTGGAGGGTCTGCTTGCTGCCTCTGCCTTGAGGGAAAGGGTAGAGGGGGTCTGATCAGAGACTCTGCTTGCTGTGGGGGAAACAGGCTTAGCTGTGGCCTGGTTTTGGGAGGAGACATTAGCCAGAGCATGGCTGAAGAGCTGCAGGAGGAGTGGATGTTCTGGAATGTGCAGGTCAATATGGTGTGAGCAACTGTGAGTCATTCAAGGCCATTCAAATGAGGTCCTGGGCTGGGCCTTTGGCCTCCTGATCCCCACCATAAATGTGGTTATCTGGGCCCAGGGCAAACCTTGTCCTTACAGATCCTTGTGAAAGTGACTCAGTGTTTGCAGAAGCCTTTCACATCCAAACCATTACCTAATCCTTTACTGCCGTGAGGTGGCTCACAGGTTCCTGCTCTGGTGGCCTGATTCCCAGGTGGCTGTGCCCAGGGTGTGGATGTGGGGTGGGGGCGTGTCCTGGGGAAAAGGGGACAGTGGCCATGCCCAGGCTCAGAGTGGCACTTGGCAGCTGTAACCAGCTCAGGGGAGCGGCCGTGTGCAGCTGCTGCCTCGTGTCCTGTCTGCTGCAAGGGCTCCTCCTGTTCCTGGGGGTGGGAAGCTGGTGCAGTCTTGGCCAAAGGTGCTGCCCGGGTGGCTCCAGCCAGTGATGGTGTTGTGGGAGCTGGAATGGGATTATTGTGATACCAAGTGGTGCTTCCCAAGTTACTGAGGGAGCTCTGTGCTCGTCATCTCTGTAATGCCTTTGTGTTTTTTGTGGTGCATGAGGCAGGTAACACTGTTAACCTCAGTGAGGAAAACCCAGTGTGGGGGATTTCCCCTTCACCGTGAGCTTTTAAGTCCTCATCTGTGCAGGTGCCTGAGGCAGTTGTAATTGTGCCATCTCAGAGATTCTTTGGGTGTCTGTGAAGCGTGCCCCATGCTTGTGGGAAGTGGAGGAGATGAACACCCTGTAGCTCTGGTGGTGTTAATCCATGCAGACAGCTCATAACCCTGGACCATCTCCTCCCTCTTGCTTTGACTGTCCCTCTCCCCTGCATCACCAAGCCCAGCTCTCATCCTACAGATGAAAGGCATCTCTTTCCTAGAAGACTTTTCTCGCTCTGGAAGATGCTGATCTCTCAAATAAAACCCAACGCCTGCTCCTTTTGTTGTGGGTCTGGACCACAGCATGATTTCCCAGGTGGCTCCTGCTGGGATGGGAGCAGAGACAGAGCTGGATGACAGAGCAGGACTTTGCGAGCTGACTGCCTCCTCCTGCCTCTCTCTAGAGATGCACAGGAACACCCAAAGGTGTGATGGGAGCGTCAGAAGGCCGGGACTTAACGCAAATGTCTCTTTTCTCTCCCCCTCTCTCCGCACAGGTGACGGAGCTGAACGAGCCCCTGTCCAATGAAGAGAGGAACCTGTTGTCCGTCGCCTACAAGAACGTGGTGGGGGCACGGCGCTCGTCCTGGCGAGTCATCAGCAGCATCGAGCAGAAGACCTCTGCAGATGGGAACGAGAAGAAGATCGAGATGGTCCGTGCCTACCGCGAGAAGATCGAGAAGGAGCTGGAAGCGGTGTGCCAGGATGTGCTGAGCCTGCTGGACAACTACCTGATCAAGAACTGCAGCGAGACGCAGTACGAGAGCAAAGTCTTCTACCTGAAGATGAAAGGGGACTATTACCGCTACCTGGCCGAGGTGGCCACCGGGGAGAAGAGGGCGACCGTGGTGGAGTCTTCGGAGAAGGCCTATAGCGAAGCCCATGAGATCAGCAAGGAGCACATGCAGCCCACCCACCCCATCCGGCTCGGGCTGGCGCTTAACTACTCGGTTTTCTACTACGAGATCCAGAACGCGCCGGAGCAGGCCTGCCACCTGGCCAAGACAGCCTTCGACGACGCCATCGCCGAGCTGGACACCCTCAACGAGGACTCCTACAAGGACTCAACGCTCATCATGCAGCTCCTCCGCGACAACCTAACGCTCTGGACGAGCGATCAGCAAGACGACGACGGCGGAGAAGGCAACAACTAGACCCCCCCGATGGACTGGCAGCCGCACGCTGATGCTAACTACTGCAGTCTTTATTTTTTTCCCACGAGTGGGGGGGGTCCGGGGTGGGGGAGGGAAAGGGAGGGGACACCTTCCCAGGGAGGCCCCCCACAACCTGTCTTTGATTGCCTCGTTGACATTTTTGCCAAAACACCACTAGTGGAAGTCAGGCTGGCTGTGCTGGTATGGAATAGCAGCCTCACTGGCATATGGACTGTTCTGTAGATTATTAATACAAGTGGAGCTGTCTTTAATTTAACTTTATTGCTAGAAATAAAAAAAAAGGGTTTTAAGACGAATTTGCGTGGATGGAATGGCCCTCATTTTTAAGGAAAGCAACGCAAAAACATTTGAAAAAAAAAAAAAAAAGGGAGTTCTGTGGTTCCAGTAAGGCTTCGAGCGTTTGTTTCCGCAGCCCAGGTGCCGTGTGCCCGCACCACGTCGCGGGGCCTCTCTCTGCAGCGCTCTGCCTGCCAGGGCACAGCTGCAAATCCCCAAATTGAGAAGGAATTAAAAATAAAACCAACAAAACTAAAGAATTTGGGGCTCGCAAAGCCCTGGGATTTAGGCCATCCAATCTTTTTTTTCTTTTTTTTTTTTCTTTCTTTTATTTTTTTGGTTGAGATATTTATTAGGGTAGCTTACAGTATTAACACTAAATTGCAGTTTACAGTATTTCTACATTACAGCCATATGACATCAAGCCTTTGATTGTCTGTTTTTCTTTCTTTTGCTAGTTCTTTTGGCTTGCCTTCCTGAGCAGTCCTCGCCTGTGGACTGGCTTTAGCTATTCTGTGTCGCCCAAGGCAAGAAGACCTCCCGCCCGAGGAACATCAAAGCTGCTCTAGTTTTTTGGTCAACAGCTTAACAGGTGCTTGGCTAGCGGCTGTTTCAACTATTTTAAGTCCACAGCAAAAGGTTTAAGAACTTAATTAGACAAAGGGGGAAGTGTTTAAACTTAAAAATGCCACTTAAATAAAAAACAATAAAAAAATATTAAAAAAAGAGCATTCAGGTCTGTATGTCATGTACTGTGTTTGGTATTTCAAAAGACCATCCTGATTTAAGGTGCCACAGCTGCTTCCTCAGGGATTGCACTGCCATTTCACTCTGCCTGACTTTCTCCCACTGTACCATGAGGTTTGTCAGCAGATCTCCAGCACCCAGGGCTCCCTTGTTTGTCACCAGGGAAGCCGGGTGTGTTTTCCTTTCTCCTGGGGAAGCTTGTGGTGTAATGAGTGAACTTCAGGAGCTTAGACACTAATTTGGTAGAGGAATTCCTCAAGGGAAGAGCTACAATCATAGACATTTCTGTCCACCATCGGGAGCCCAGGAACTTAGTTCTCTTCTTAGCAAAATCTTTTCTCAGTCTGTCTGATCCGGCCGGGGGTGGGAGTTGGGGCATCTGAATTGCTTAGCAGGTACTACTTACCCCATTTTGAGTAAATTTAGCTTTAATTTTGATTTTTTCCATGGTTGTTCACTGCTGTTCTCTGGCTCGCGGAGTGCTGCGCCCTGCAGCGCTTCCCCCAGCGCTGCGCAGTGAGGAGAAACCGCGCTCGTGCTTTAATTCCTTACCGTGATTCTGATGCTGATTTTGGAACCAGGCTTTCCCTGTCCCTTGCGAGAGCCAGCCCGACACGGCGCCTTGTGGTGAGGCACACACGGCACCGCCGCTCCCGCTGCCGGGGCCCGGGGGCACGGACACGGCTCCGGCCCCAGCGCTGCCCGGGGGCGCCTCAGCCCCGGCCCTGCCCCGCACGGCTTCCTTCGGGCCGGGTTCCCCCTGCTCCGAGGGTCCCCCGGGGGATTCGGGGCGCAGCATCCCGCGGCGAGGGGTGTGCGGTGCCGGTGCGTGCCGGGACCGGGAGATGCTTTAGGCTTCTGACCTCCCTCTGTCGACCCCCGTGTCCCGTGAGCAGTGTTGTCCCAGCTGTGTAATTGGAAGTGATTTACTGGAATTACAAAACCAATCTCTTTTTTTTTTTTTTTTTTTTTTTTCCAAANNNTTTTTTTTTTTTTTTTCTTCCAAATAATTACTACTCTTTTTGGCTTTTTGCTCTGGCTGCTTTAGGAAACTTATGCAGGAGAGATGGCACAAGAGGGCTAAAAACGGAGTGGGGGTCAGGGACTTGATTTTTAAGCAGCTTGGATGGTTTCTTTCATTTTTTAAGAGATGCACTTGCCTATGATACTGTCTCTCCAGTGAAATGATTACTGCTCCATTACTCTATTGATACAATATTGTGCATGCTAGTGTCGTATTTCTATACAGTAGCTTGAAATTTATTAACTTATACTGTAGATGTTATGTATTCCTATGACAAAATAGTCTTCAAAAATTTTTTAAAGTTTTTTAATTTATTTTTCTTTCCTTTTTTTTTTTCGGGGGTAAAGTTTGCTCTACCAAATAGTGATCGTAACAAACTGATCTGTTATGGATGTTGCTATAGTGACATGCAATTATATATGATTTTGTTTTTAAAAAGGAAAAAAAAAGCAAAAGAAAACACCAGTGTTAGCTTAATCTTAATGTCTGGTGTTCGTCATGGTGAAATTATAACTATTACAGTGTAGGAGAACAATGACTGTGTTCTTTGAATGAGCCTTTGTTTGTGCTTTTTGTCATGTTATGCAGTGAACTATTTTTAAGGTCTAATCAGTGATTATTTTTCCAACTCCGTGTTTCTGTAAGGAATTATTTCACACACGGACCATTCTTAGCAGTTTTTCCTCAGTGATGGAATATCATGAATGTGAGTCATTATGTAGCCGTCGTACATTGAGCAAATAAACTTACAGATCTGACGTCAGCGCTGCTTAATTGTTATCGCCTGTCTCGACTTTCTGGGGGGCTCCGTGGGTCGAGGGGGCTGGGGACGGCCTGGGTTCTGCTCCTGGGCCACCTCCCCTGTGCTGCTGCTGAGGATCCGCATCCCTGCGGGTTCAGGCTTCACCGGGCTCCTCCCCGGGGCGCTGCGAGCCGCGGGGGGGGGTCCCGTGGGTTCAGGAGAGGCTGGGTGGGTGCTTCCCCACCTCCGTCCTTCCCCACCTCCGTCCCTTGCCGATGGTTTTCCGCTCGCAGCCACACGCGCGGTGACTCACGCTGTAAAAATACTCCCTTCCCCGCGAACCTATAAACAGAAAATGCGCCTTGGCTCACGCGCCCTGCGAGGGATCCGGGGCTGCAGCGCCGACACCCCCGGCAAGGGGCTGCCGACGGGAGGGGCTGGGGGCTCACCGAGCACCCCCACACAGGGAGGGACACCCCGACCCCATCCCAGCGCCGTGGTCCTGCCGCAGCCCCCACCCCCGGCTCGGGGGACGCTTTTTTGGGGAAGCAAAAGTCACCGTGGCGTGGCCACAGGAGAGGGGAGGGGGCCGGGGATGCTCCTCGGGGCTTCTCCCCTGGAGTGACGCTTGGGCTGGAAAAGCCTCACATCCCGACTCACACTCACACACGGGAACCCCCCAGGCACAGGAGTGACCCCCGGCAGCAGGGATCGATCACTGGGATCGGGAATTGATCCCCGGTATCTGCTGAGACCTGCCCAACTCATCACACCCCAGACTGCTGGGCAGAGGGGTGGGGGGCAGGGGCTCGGGGGGCACGTGGAGCCCCCCGAGCTCAGAGAGGGGCCTCGCATCTGCAGGATTCCTCCCAGGTCACCGTCTGCCAGCGGGATGACTCAGGGGGGATTAGTGGGATTTGGCGGAGCAGGGAACATCGGGGGACATGGAAGCCGTGGGCCCGACCTCGGCCATGTAGGGCCAGTCCTGCCCAGAGACCCAGGGGCACGGAGGGCACCGGGGACACGGGGCCAGCCGGGCCCAAACGGCACCAGGACCACAACCCACCCCTTCTTCAGCGGCCCCTGAGCTGAACCCCCAACCCAGCCCCTCAGACAGTGGGGTGGAAGGAAGGGGGAGCACCATGGGGGCTGGGGCTCAAGGGGCTGCACTGCTGGGGCGGGCTCTTGCCCATGAAGCCCCTATTTGCCCTCTGACCCAAAGGGGGTGTTTGTGTACTTGTTTTTCAGGGATGCAGCACCCCAGGATGGTGACTCTGGGGCGTGGAAACCCCAAATATTCTCTGACAGGGCATGTGGAGACCCTGAGCGTGGGAGAGCAGGGATGAGGATCTCACTGTGCTGAGATCTGGGACTGGAGACACCTGGGATGTAGGAGACCCAGATTGTGGAAAACCGGGATGCTCAGACAGGGATGTTGGGGACCTGGCATGTGAACACCAGAGACGCTGGAGGTCTGGGATGTAAAGCCCACAGAATGCTGGAGGTGGATATGGAGAGCTGAGATGTAGGAGACCCAGGTGTGGGACATCCAGGGAGGGGAGACTCAGGGTGTGCAGGTGTGAGGATGCTGAGCCCATGCTGTGAAGACTTGGGATGAAAACACCTGGGATGTGGAGCCCTGGGCTACAGACCCCAAGTGCTGGGCAGGGCTCGGGGACCCTGCTGACCCCTCTGGCCCCAGGCAGCCCCGTCCTGGTGTTCTAGTCCTGGGGCAGCTCCCAGCAGGAGTGGCACAGCTGAGGTGCCGGGGGCAGACACGCCACAAGGACAGGTTTCTTTCACTAGATTTTATTCCAGCTGATTCTGTCGGTTCCTTCACATTTATTCAAGGCACTCAGTGGCAGGGCGAGTACAAAATGAACAGTAAAAAGGGGGTGGGTGTGAGAGGGCAGCTGGGGGCAGGGGGCAGCGGCGGCTTCTCCTCTTCCTCCTCCTCAATCTCCTCCTCCTCGGTGCTGCCTACTTCTTGGCCGGCTCCTTGGCCTGGCTCTCCACGGTGACGGGGATGGTGATTTCGGCAGACTGGATGGCAGGTTTGGGCAGGGGGGCCTCCACCGTCAGCATTCCATCGGGAGACAGCGAGGACCGCACGGCCGTGGCTTCGACACCAGGGGGAAGGCTGGGAGGAGAGGGGAGGGGAGGGGAGGGAGGGGAGGTTAGGGCTGCAGCACCAACCCAGGGGGTGCAATGCTCAGCCCCAAATTGCTGCCTCTCCCACTCCCTGTTTGGCTGAGCAGCATTCCCAGTTTGGCCAGTGCACTTTGGAGGGCGTGGGTGGGTGGGAAAACGCCCCCAAAGACATCGGGGGCCGCATCAGGTGTCTCCCCTCCTCCCTGGTACTTACGTGTATTTTCGGGTGAAGCACCTGGAGATGAAGCCGTGTTCATCCTGCTTCTCCTCGTGTTTGCCTGGAAGGAAACAAAACCTCTTGGTAGCTGGAAGGGATTGGCTGGGTGGGAACTTTCCTGCCCCACCCCAACACTTGTGAGGGGCTGATTCTGCCCATCCTGGGGCTTTTGCCATAATATCAGCCTGGAGCAACTTGGGGGGACCCTCTGCAGGGCCACTCTGGGTGCATCCCCCAAATTTAGCAGAGGAAACTGCAGTGCCAGGAGCTGGGGGTGGTCAAAGGGGCCCAACAGTGCCCAGCTGGCCCCACAGCTTGGCAGGGCTGGAGATTGAGCAACCCCCTCTTCCTGAATTCATCTGGGAATTGCCCCCATTCCTTGCAGGCCCCCCCTCACCCAGCAGGAAGCACATCCTGGCCTCGTGCCACAGATCTGGGCTTTGTCACAGCATCCAGGGTGCTGTGGGGGCTGCAGGGTTCACGACACCCCATGTCATCCCCGGGGTCCCTCTGTGGCTCCAGCCAGGGCGTCCCTCCCTGTGTCCTTCCAGAACAGCAGCAAGGGGTCAGTGTATGGGGCTGGGGGGTCTCTGCCCCTGAGTGCACCCTGAGACTGAGATGTAATGCTGGGCCTTCCTCTGTGCCTTGATTTTCCCTTTCCCTTTCCCTTTTTCCTGTCCGCTCCTCTCTTCCACGTCCTTCTGCTATTCCTTCCCCTTATTCCCATCCCTTATTCCACCCTCTTCCCCCCAGCAAGCTCCAGGGCGGCAGCTGCCCCACCCCAGCACCCACCGGTTATCTCCACGATATTATCCTTGGTCTTCACCACCAGCTCCTCGGGTGCGAAGTGGTTGACGTCCAAGGTGACCTTCCAGCTGTCGGCGGTCTGGCGGATCTCGGAGATGCCGCTGCTGAGCTGCCGGCTCAGCGCCTGCCCGAAGGGCGAGCCGGGCGCCGGCATCAGGGCGCTCTCCCGGGGCAGCAGGCGGAAATACCCGGGCCAGGCGCTGCCGCTGGGCCACTTGTACCAATCCTCGGGGATGTGGGGCATCCCGAAGGACTGGTCGAAGAGGCGGCTGCCATGGTACCAGTCGCGGAAGGGGTCCCAGCTGGGGCTGCGCAGGAAGGTGAAGGGGACGCGGCGCTCGGCCATGGCGTGCGGGGCTGCGGGGGGGCGGCCGGCCGGGCCTTATGAAGAGGGCCCGGGGTTATTTTTAGCCGGGCTGCTCAGCTGGCTATTAATGGAAATTGCCGCAGCCCCGGGGAAGGGACGAGAACCTTGCCCGGGGTTGGGGCGGCCGCACGCAGCCGCAGTGGGTGGGTGTGCGGGGAGGGGGCTGGCATCCTCCCGGGCCCCCCTGCCAAGGAATTGTCCATCCTCCTTTCATCGGGACAGGCTCGGCCTGCTTGGGAGTGATGGATGGCCCTTGGAGCGGCTCCCGGCCTCTCCCGCCTGCCTGCCCGGAAAACAATCCCCAGGATGCGGCGTGAGAAGGGGGCTGGGGCTGGGCCAGCGCCTCGGGAACGGCCGGATGAGTCAGTGCAGGAGGCCCTGAGTGGCCCTGCGCTGCGTCACCGCCTGCCAGAAGGTTCCAGAGCCCCCCAGCTCCTGGTCACTCACTGGCCAGAAGGTTCCAGAGCCCCCCAGCTCCTGGTCACTCACTGGCCAGAAGGTTCCAGAGCCCCCCAGCTCCTGGTCACTCACTGGCCAGAAGGTTCCAGAGCCCCCCAGCTCCTGGTCACTCACTGGCCAGAAGGTTCCAGAGCCCCCCAGCTCCTGGTCACTCACTGGCCAGAAGGTTCCAGAGCCCCCCAGCTCCTGGTCACTCACTGGCCAGAAGGTTCCAGAGCCCCCCAGCTCCTGGTCACTCACTGGCCAGAAGGTTCCAGAGCCCCCCAGCTCCTGGTCACTCACTGGCCAGAAGGTTCCAGAGCCCCCCAGCTCCTGGTCACTCACTGGCCAGAAGGTTCCAGAGCCCCCCAGCTCCTGGTCACTCACTGGCCAGAAGGTTCCAGAGCCCCCCAGCTCCTGGTCACTCACTGGCCAGAAGGTTCCAGAGCCCCCCAGCTCCTGGTCACTCACTGGCCAGAAGGTTCCAGAGCCCCCCAGCTCCTGGTCACTCACTGGCCAGAAGGTTCCAGAGCCCCCCAGCTCCTGGTCACTCACTGGCCAGAAGGTTCCAGAGCCCCCCAGCTCCTGGTCACTCACTGGCCAGAAGGTTCCAGAGCCCCCCAGCTCCGTCACCCACCAGCCAGAAGGTTCCAGAGCCCCCAGCTCCGTCACCCACCAGCCAGAAGGTTCCAGAGCCCCCAGCTCCTGGTCACCCACCAGCCAGAAGGTTCCACATCCCCCCAGCTCTCTGGCACTCCAGTGGCTCCAGTGCTCAGCACCATGGTAGGAAACCCCAGCACCAAGCTGGGCTGTTCCAGTCCCCAGGAGTGGGGTGCCTGAGGCCCTTAGGGTTGGTGAGGGTCTGGGGGCCAGTGGGACCTGTGGGGGTTGGTGGGGGCTTGCAGGAACTGATGGGGGTCAGTGGGGACTGGGGGCTGATGGTGATAATGGGGTTAGGGGGGCTCTAGCAGGGCAGAGGGACTGGAGGGGACTGNAGGGAGGGAGGGAGGGAGGGATCAGAGGAGGGATGCGGGGAGGAATGGAAGGGTGGCAGGTGGGAATGCAGGAAGGGCTGCAGGGAAATGGGAGGGATGGGAGGGATACGGGCAGGAACGCAGGGAGGAGCAGGGAAGGATGGGAGGGATCAGGAGAGGGATGCAGGAGGTATGGAATGGATGGGAGAGTTGCAGGCAGATGGGAGGGATGCCGGGATGTGGGAGAGAGGGGAGGGATGCAGGCAGAGATGCAGGTAAGGATGGATGGGAGCTGGCAGGCAAATGGGAGTGACGCAGGGAAGGATGCAGGGAGCCAGGAGGACGGCAAGGAGCCAGGGAGGATGCAGAGGATCCCCCACAGACACAGCAGGACCCTCGGTGGGATCAGACACAAAACTCCCGGTGCTGCTCCACATGGAGCCAGAGGGAAGAGCAGGATGGATCCGCAGGGAGCCGGACGGAAGGAGCAGGATAACCCTGCCGTGCTCCTGGCAGGAAGAAACCTCTCAGTGCCCAGCAGAGTAATTTACAATATATACTGTATATTTATTATAATTGCACCAGCTCACGGCATCTACAGCTGTACTCACAACCCAGAGAGAGAGCGCACGCGCGACAGGAAAATACTGAAGTATTTCTACAGAGTATTTGTTCCAGTTGGCTCCCTCCGCGGCAGGAGACAGAGACTGTAAAAGAGGAAGACTGGAATTTTTCCCTGATGTGCTGGCTGGTCCGCGGCGCCGCTGCAGTCGGGGCTCGTGTTTCTGGGAGCCGCGGCCCCACGGGGGCTGCAGGGAAATCCCCCGCTGCTGGCTCGGCTTCGGGTGTTGTCAGGGGATTCCCCCATGTCCCAGCAGGGTGGGGGCTCCAGCGGCCGCTCTGAGCTTCCCGTGGGGCGATGGGGGATGGGGGCTGTGGGGCAGCAGCTGGAATTGCTGGGATGGTTTTCGGAGCGCGTGGCTCAGGGTTTGTGGGGATGCTGGGGGAACTCATGTCCTCCGTCTCCCCAGGCTCCAGGAGAGCAGAACCCTTTGTCTCCTCCTCCTGCCACAGTCGCATCCAGAGCTGCCACTCTGCCCGGGGCTGGCACGTGGGGACAAGCTGCACCATGGGGTGCCACCAGTGTGTCCCCTCCTTACCTGTTCACCCCGTTTCTAACACCTCTGCTTGTTCAGGTGTCTTTCCAGCGGGTGCCTGGCACTCCCAGGGGCTGGCACCCATCACTGCCCAGCTCCTGGGATTTTGCTCCAAGGGCTGGTGAATCCTCAGCCTCAGGCTGAGCCTGGACATGCCAAGTTTGGGAGGCTGACCCTGAACTGCCCCTTTGCTCCCACCTCTGTCTTCTCGGCTCCTTTGGTTGATCAGGCCATGCCTAACAAGGCTGGGCTGGACTCCAGAGGATCCTCCCGATCCCGGCTGGCTGGAAACCAGCGCCAGAGCCTGGCTTTCCATGCAGGGGCAGCGGGTTAATCCGGGCAGCTGCTCTCCCACCCAGGGAGGCTCATCCCCATTGTCCTGCTCCAGCCATCCAGAAAACGTGGGGCCACCGGCATTAAACACCAACCCCCCCGGGGGTCACGACTGTCCTCAGCGCCTGGGGGGCTTTTTTTTTTTTTGGGAAATCAGCAAAATCCTGCAAAAGCCGGGCGGCGGGCCAAGCCCGGGACCCTCCTGCCTCTCTCTTCCCATAATTCAGTTTAAAAAGCAGCCACTTTTCCCCAGAGCAGGAGGGGACTGGGAGCTGCGAGCCCAGAGGTGGCACAGGCCATGCCAGCTCCAGAGGATGGCTGGATGCACCCCCTGCCCAGCCCCGGGCCCTGCAGCTCCCTCCTCCCGGGGGTGACAGCTCGGTGCCCCCCAGACT
>VYZP01025989.1:2705-17356 GCA_013400635.1 Hypocryptadius cinnamomeus
AAAACATCTTATTTTCCACATGTAGTAAAGCTGAAGGGAAAGCAAACTAAGGGAAATGGTCCAAATTCCTTTTCTGCAGGGATTTCTGAAAAGAAATAATTTCAAATTATGTGAAATATGCATTTTTTCCAACAAAAGACACAAAGACATTCTATGATGTAGGGAGTGTTGTTAGTATGCAGCAATAGAGCTGAGCATGTCCTTTCATCTGTGATTTCTAACTGGTTTCCCAATTCTTTGTTTTGGAACTGGGTTACCACCTTCACATTCAAAGCTTTTCTGCAAAGATTTGGGTTCTCCAGCCGGTGGACCAGCCAGCCNGTGCTCAGTGGTTATGACAAACACACTGTATCCTAGGGCAGGGAGAATTATTTGAGTGCAGATTGACATGAAGGAAAAATTTTCAGAGGAGCTTATGTGACTAAGGTGTGCAAATCCCATTGACTTTGAAGTTTCTACCTAATATCTTTCTAATGATCTTAAGAGTCCAGTTGTCTGGTTTACTAATTATGAAACCAATTTTCAAAAGCATCTGTCAGATTTTTTCAAATGGGACCTAAATTCTTAAGTCACTAAAGAACTGCAGCTTGTATGTTAGTGGGAGCCTGGGTTTTAATTGAACTTAGAAATACATCAATGTGATTAACAGACAGGNGAGTAAATAGTTTATTTGTTCACCACAAAGCAGAAAAGGACAGTTGAAATCTAGGTATCTCCTTGTGAGATTTTGGATATGGCTGAAGCTTGAAAATTAGGGAAAAAACCTTCTGTCTTGCAAGTTATCGAAATTTTTAATTGCAGTCATGCAGATCCATACTGGGAGCTATGAGATACCACAACTAGAGTGATCTGCACTGGATTCAGATGAACTTCCCAAATAAACCCACTCCCAAAGGATCACCTTGCAAGGACCAAACTGTGAAAACTTTTTTTGGCTACCCAGANCCTTGATTTCATCCAGCTGCCTGCTCAGGTGGTGTTGGTGTGTGTCTAGGTGGTGTCTGTGGGCACACAGCCCAAAACCAGTCACCTATGATACATCTCACTTCCATCCAAACCGTTCTGCTGTAGTCTCATTGTCATCTTTCTCACACTTTGTATGTTTGTTTTTTTAAGTTGCTGCCTACTATTTAATCTTAATTCTTTGTCTATGAAAATGTAAGTATGATAAAATTTTGCTTTTCTTTGCCATCATTCTACCAGTGCTAGAAGATACTCTTGAGCTTTTATTCTATATGGCTTCAAAAGGCCTGTGTAAAGTAAGGCCCTTTTGCCTCACTTCCTTTCGAAGATCATTGCTTGGTGTAATATTGGCTACCATCTGCAAATTTTACATATTTTCATGCAGAATATTTTTTTTATTTAATTGGATTTCATTCTCTGTCTTGCTCTTCTTGAGTGACTCCCTTTTCTTTGAAGTTGTACAAATTTAAATACCACTTTGTCACTTGCTGAGTGTAGCAGGATCAATGGTTAAATATGTCCTTGGAATCAAGTCTCTTGAGACTTTTACCCACTAATATTGTTCCTGCAGAGATCCCTCAAATTTATTGAGATACTGATGCCAGTATTTGAGTAGATGCAGTTTTTGTCTGACTCTTTCATCCATGGCAAAATACCCCTAAAGCCCCATAGTGCTTCTCACTGTGACTGTTCTGGGGCAGTTTGAGTACAGATGTTTTACAGCAGGGTTTTTTTTTTCTTTTTGGCTTGCTTAAAAACATTCTGTGTAGATGCATCTGCGTTGCAATCAATGTGTGCTCGTTTGGCTGGTTATCCTTTCCAATAGAGCAATTCAGCTGCTCTGACTGATCTACTGATTTCAAATAGCCAACATGACATTAAAGGGCAAGTCTCTTTGTGAGGTCATCATTCTATATCTGGGATTTAGAAAAGAAACAGTCTTCTTAATAAAAATTGTGGGTTTGGACTTGATTTTCTTTCCCTTTCCAGTGTGACACTTTTTTTTTTTTGCAATTTGTATAAATAGTACAGCAGACTGAATGAGAATTTTGATCCATGTTTTGGTGTTTCAATCAAAAGCACAGGCTGCTGTTCATTATTTTATGTATATAATCCTGGACACACACACACACCCCCTTCCCCAGCATAAACTCTTGATATTTACAGATGGGATTTCCTAGGTTCACAATTGTTTTCCTCAGAAGTTACTCATCTTTCTTTTTTATATGCTAACAGGTAATTAGAGACAACATTATCCTCTTTGAAAATTCCCTGAATTCTTGGAAATGAACTGGTAACCAGTATAGCATTCTCCTTTTCTGCAGCATTGATATCAAATTCATCAGAACAATCCAAACACTGATTAAGACAAAGTATTAGTTGATTTTGGTTGAGTCATCCTTTGTTTTTATCCCTTTCCTATCCGGTATCTCAATCTCATAATTGCTTTTAAATGTCACACATGGTACCAGAACTGAAACACTATTTGAAATAAAACATGACCAATTATTTGCTTATTTACTACTAAATGAACACTGTCAAATTAAAACATCTTATTTTCCACATGTAGTAAAGCTGAAGGGAAAGCAAACTAAGGGAAATGGTCCAAATTCCTTTTCTGCAGGGATTTCTGAAAAGAAATAATTTCAAATTATGTGAAATATGCATTNNACCGAGTGAGCCAGGCAGTTGAGCTCTCCTCAGGACAGCTGTGGAGCCATAAAACATACCTGAATGCTTTCCAGGGGCAGGCAGAATTGCAGTGGGACTTCTTGAAGTGCTTCAATGCATCTGAGCTCACCAATAGCCCTTGTATAAGGGAGCATGAGGCTATTAAAGGGTGTTTAATAGTGTAGAAGTGAACCCTACATTAAACCAGATAGCAGCCACACAAGCCTGCTTCATTGCAACTCTGCTGCACGACCTTCCCTATATAATAGGTATCATTCTCTGTGTAGGAAAACCCTTCCCATAAATGCTGTTAATCTCATTCTAACCATACTTTTGTAAATACAATGACATGGTCAATGGTCCCTCTGAGACCACATTTCCCAATAATGAGGGAAATGGTATTTACAGGAAAGACTTAAATATTTCTTTTGTACCGGAGCATGCATTTTTGCATGGAGTGTATGAACCCCCTAATACAACTATGACTAATGTACCCATCTAATTAAATTTTTACAGCATTCCAGCGTGTCAATGTCAAATATTTGCATACAGTTACCCTCCTCATAACACTGTCAAATAAACTTCTGCTTTTTATGTTTAGTGTCTGCTTCCCTCCTTCCTCACCATGTGAAATCAAGGCACCATCATCATCTTCATGAAGACAGGAGAACTGCCTCCTGCTTCCTCTTGTCCCAGCAGTGACCCCATAGCTTTTAACTTGCCATTTCAGATGTGCTATTCTGCAGGAGGATCTCATGCACTGTTATTCAATGCAAAGATTAGAATTTGGAGTTATAAGATTACATGCATTTGCAAACAAAAGGAAACAAAACATATATAAAACTTTATTTGTTTCATTTGCTGTTTCCCCTGCAGAAAAATGAGGCTTTCCCACTAACCAGATAGCTGCTTGGAAACAATTTGGGCACAGATAAAACAGGAAAACAACAAGCTTAAGGCTGGTAACTGTTAGGACATCAAAGCCAGGTGAAAAGGTCCATAAGGCACCTCTAGGTTATATCCCTCTAAATAACAAAAAGGTTTATGGGGATAAAGTGGGATTACTCCCCCAAATCAGATATCACCAGAAAAATACAGACATTGTTTAGTTCAGTCTGTTTAATCTTTCCTTACAACACAGGCAGTTCATCATGCAATCTCTCTGAATCCCTAGGTAAGCACTAAGTTGTTGCCTTTAATTAGTCTGCAAGTTATAGTTTAAATGCAGTGGCCTGACATCTCAATTAGGTATGCAAGATAAGATCCCAATAAATGATTTCTCAAGTCTAATATTCTGCAGTGGGGCCTTCTGGGGTGCCAGCACAATGGGTGTTCTCCTGCCCATGCAGCAGATGCAAACAGGGCCATTCACAGGGCTCTGTTGTAAAGGAGCACTGCATAGTGCTTTAATCCCTTAGTTTAAATGCTTTTTATTTGAACAGTTTCTAGAAAAGAACCCTTCATTAATATCATGAGGAACAGACTGGGGCCAAGCCTATTAGCTGCCTCATGGCTGTAGATATGGTTGGATCTACGTGACAATAAAACATTGTTTGGGGGAGTTTATCAATCAACTGCAAATGAGCATTTTGAGTTCAAAAGTTTCTTCAGCATCAGATTATCAGTAATGAGTAAACCAAGAGGAAAACCAGGACTTCTAGTGATGCCCATTCCCTCCTCCTCATGGAGAAAATCACAGACCAGGTTTTGGTACAGACTTGAGCTCTATTCCTCAAAGTTCGTGTGTTGTTTTTAGAGAATTTGGGACATTTGTTTTTCTCAAAAAGTGTTGAGCCTTGGACACAATAAAACCGCCAAGCAGTGACAAAGACATCTCTAAGTAAGATGGGGCTTCTCATAGGAGAAATTGGGAAAAATGTAGTCCAAGAAATTACTGCAAACAAGTCAATCTTGTTCTGAGAGACTGAAGTATTTTTTCCCTTGGACTACAAAATACAGTTTAGGTTATGTGAAAAGAGATTAAGATGCAGTAAAATAATTTCTAAATTCAGGGTGCTGAGTAATCCTGACTTTGGTGCCTAGGTTTCCAGGGGAAGTGTCTGCAAAATGCTCAGAGCCCAAGAATGGGATTCACACATGAGGACAATCAGCAGGGGACTGCCTAAGTGGTCTTACAGGGAAAGACAAGTGAAGGTCTGGATTTTTAAAAGATTTAGGGGCCTTCCTCAGGACTAAGCAGAGAGCTTTCCTTTTTCAAAAAATCCTGGTTGCGTATCTTCCACAGACATTTGAAACCAGAATCTTTCCCCTAAAAGCGGAGAAAGGAAATCTCTTCTCTGCTCTGTAATACAGCAGTAGGGAAGGTGGAACCAGCCTGGCATGCTGAGAGCACCACTTTCCTCCTGACCTCCTCCTCAAGGCATTCAAACCCACAGCTCTTACCTTGCTCTGATGAGATTCCTCCCTACACCACGGCAGGACTCGAGTCATTTACTGCCCTCCCCGTGGAAAGTGCTCCCCTTCACACAGAGCACTGCAGCCTGCAGAGAGGAGGAAACCTGTGCCAGGACCCCAGCAGGTTTTAGCTTGCTCCAAGATAAGGAGGGGGAAGCACAGAGACTCTAAACCAGTGCATGAAAAACCCAAATGCTATCTAAATTTCTCATTTGGTGATTAGGTGGTTGAGAGAGAGAACCCGCATTGCCGTGTCAGTGGGTAAGCAGTAAGCTGGTTCAAACAAACAAGTGCTTTTCAGCAGGGGCTTACTCATAAAAAATTTCATATCTCATTAACCAGTTGATTCTGAAAACCTCCCCCACCCGTTAATTTTTTTTCCCCCATCTCTTTCCCTTGGCATGCTTCCTATTTCTCACAGAAGCAGCTGCACACAGTTGAATAGTAAATCAAACACCCTAAAAACTGTTGTTTTAATACAATGTCTAAGATTTCCCAATTCTCTTTTCGCCCCTTATTTTTCTTGATAACCATTCTGGCTCATCTTTGTCTGGTAGTAAAATAACTAAATCTGGTAGCAAAAGCCTGACCTGTATTTTTATTTTTTGTAGAAATTATTGGGTAGGTTAGTAAGTGAAAAGCAAGTAATCCACAAGCAGTTTAGATAAGAGGATATTACAGGCTTGTGTTGTTAAGTGGTATTAAATACATTTTTTAAATTACATTTCAGTAGCAAATGACTTTTCTCATCAGACTCTCTTGTGGCAGAGCTATTTCTTTCTTCATCGTGGTTATAAGTCTTTGGAGAAATCAGTGTATGCATCCCCTGCAGCCTTCATTTCATCCTCTCCCTGGGCCATGCCATCTGGCAGTGTCATCTTTCTCTAAGTCTTCAGGTGCCTCTGTTGGCTTGAAAAACCTCCTGAAAGCAGGCTGAGTTCACCACGTCTGAAGAGACATCCTCTCCAGGACGAAAGCACCTTCAAGAGTTCCTGGAGGTGTTTGGAAGATTCCCAGCCCATGGTGCAGCATCAGAGGTGGCTTCCTGGCTCCAGGAGGGGTGAATGAATCCCCCCTGGCAAGGCTGCAGCTCTTTGAAGCAGATTGTTCAGAGTAATCAAGTGCTCAATCTGCTGAAGGAGTTATTGAACTTTTGTTATGACTTGGCTTGTCTAGTGTGGGATGTGCAACTTCTGGGTCGGTGTTCACATCCCTGATTACACACAATACTGGGGTTTTTTTCTGTTTTGTTTCAATCTGAGCTGTGCAGGGGAGCCAGCCAATGGTAAATCCATCTCAGTGACATGCTCTCTGTTATGAGTTAGGAGGGGAGCTGTTTTGATTATTCCTGCGATGTGCAAACCACAGATGACACTCTACTCACTGCCAGGGACACCACCAGAGCACTAGTGGGGGAAATGCCCTTCCCTAAAAAGCAGCCTCTGTGTTCTCTTCTCCTGGGAGAGGGGACTGTGGACATTGGTGAAGGCAGAGGCAGGGGTGTACACCCAGCAATCACATCTTGTGCAAGCAGCTTTTTCCAATAAGCCTCCAAGAGCAGACTCCTTGATGGAGTCTCCGTGCTGCTATCAGTGAAGGCAAAGTTAAGACCACATCCTTGACTCCAGCCATTTTGAAAAAAAAGACAGATGGCAAGACTGAGAGAGGGAACAGCAGCCTTAGAATGGGTCCTCACAGATTCTGCTGGCATCACTCAGAGCTGTGCATGGCCATGGCCACGGGGACAGCGGAACTCCTGCCATTCTTTGCTTGTTTGCCCCTGTAAGACAGATCTGGTGGTTAAAAGAGGTTCCCAGTACTTACTGGAAGGAAAAATCTTCTGCATGATTACTTGGGAGTCCTCACTGTATTTCTGTATCGCCTGGTTGAAGCTGAGAACCCTTAAGGGGAGCTGGAGCAGCTCTGGGAACTGAAAGAAGATGTGGAAATGTATCAGAAACCTCCTGGCTGCCCACTTCTCTCTTTTCACAGAAAGGAATCTGGGGAAATCACTACTACTATCTCCCTTTGTGCTCCTGCTCCCTTCTTGTGGGACATTGTGTTTCTTGTGGCTTTTGGTCTTTTGAAGTTAAGTTTGTTATACAGTCTTGGTGAGTGCTTTGTGGCTTGTGGTGGTGTGTAGGCGAAGAAAAAGGACAGAGCAGTGCCGAGGGCAGTTTGGTCTCTGTTGGTAGAACCTGCTGCTAAAATCAAAGCATGTTTCCTAAGCCATCCTTAAAAACCACTCCAGCAAGCTCTGCTCCCTGCTGCTCGATGCCCCTGTCTTCTGAAAGCCACACCACCCGTGCTTGTTTTGGCAGATTCTCACTCTCCTCCGCCTTTCCCTGCTGAAGCCATAACTCCAGAGCCTCCTCCCATGGTCCCATGCATTGCACTGCTTTCTGCTGCTCTGGCAGCATGGCCAGCAATAAAAATGGAGTTGGGAAAGGTCTGCAGACCTTACTGGGCTAAATATCTCTTCTGTGGGACTGGGCTGACCGACCAGCCCTGAAGTACATGTGTTAACAGCATTTAGCACTGGAGCTAGCATTAATGATTTGTGGACAGACCATAGTACTCCAGCTAACCAGATTAATGCCTCACCTGGTACACAAACCCTGTGTAGCTGTCAAGTTGCACACTGTCCCCAAAAGACTGTGACAACCACTCTAGAGCCATTACCACCTAACTAGCAAATAAATATTTGGGCACGCAGGCTCATTTGGAAATGTGGATTATTTCCTGGGTGGCTGCAATGGCTTCTCTAGGTAAATACTAGCTCAGGGCAGCCTCTACAGCTGAGTTTTGACCCGGTGGACCTTGGCTGGCAGGCAGGAGTGTGTGCCTGGGCAGCGAGCCCCAGGCTGGGAGCAATGTCTTGTTTCATCACATAATGTGTTTTCCCCTTCCCATCCCACTCCTTTTTTCCTTTACATTTCTCTTCAGAGGAGACCATGGTAGTTTTCCAAGCAAGGAACTAACAATATAAGTGTTTTTAAAATGTGTTTGAGTTTAAAATTAGAGTTTTTCAAATGAAACCTTAAGAAATTCCATACTGGGGCTCCTTTTCCAGAGATGTTAAATTTTGGTTTGCATTTAAGGGCTGTGTTTTAGTGGACAACTAACTTCTTCTTCCTCCCTCACAGGACACCTCCATGTTGGCCCCCAAAAGGCTCTTCCTCTGTGCTCTAGCATTTTTTTTCACTCAAGTGCCTCCAAAGCACATTTCCAACGCTGAGGAACAATTAGGGGAATTGGGTAAGCATTATGCTCCCATTGGAAAGATGGATTTTGTGTTGAAGTTAAGGAACCAGACAAGCTCAGGGGAATCTGGGCAAGATTCAGGGTTCTGCCTCCCACAGTGCTCAGCTCCCTCAGTTATGGCTTTGGTGACTTGTACCCCAACCCCTGCAGATGGTCTGGTGACTACACTGACGTCAGCTGGCTTCAGTCCTCAGTGCTGGAAGGTGTTCATGTTGTAGGATTCTCCACCAAAACAGATTTCTTTCTGCTGAAATATGCCCAAGCTGAAATCAGAGTCCCTGGCAAATGGCTAAGCACTGTCCTTTTTTCTGTCTGTTCCTGAGGGAGGAACGCTTATGCCAAAAAAGAAAAATGCAACCCCAAAACCTGAAGATGGTTTTGTTGGGAGAGATGATGTTCAGCCATGCTAAATATGGTCAGCACAAATGGTATTTGAGTCTCTGAAAATCAAGGCACTAAATTTGTGTCTCTGAACAAGGAGATTTAGGGCTTCACTTTGAGAAGAGGTTTCAAAGATACCTAGAAAATCATGAACCTATTTTAGGCAATGTTAAGTCCTCACCGCTCTTCTGCAGTTTTTAAAAATTTTTCCCATCTCCCCAAATTTGAAAACATTTTCTTCAAGTGCTGTCAAGCTACAGCTACTCAGTAATGCTAAAATCCACTTGAAAGAATGTATTTAAAAATGAATACACTCGAAGATTATGCATTAATTCATATGCATGGATTCAAAGACATTGTCTCATAGACAACAGTGGCAGCATATTGAATCTCATATTGGGGAATCATTTCACAGCATTTTACTGTATGTTTTAGCCCTATCTCTTTGCATCTTTATCAGAAGCCCATATATGTCATCATTCATCTCTCTCCTTGAAACAACAGAATTACAGAATTTGCTGAAAAGTGTTGCTGTAAACATTTTTTTCCTTTTTCCCCAAGTGATCCCTCTGGCTCTGGAAGGAGAAGGGACCTGTATGGGGATTTGCCCTTTGAGGAAGGTGGAGGGTGCAGCTGGAATTCAAAAGCGTCTGGATTTGGGTTTTATCAGGTTCTCTGTGGGCCTATGAAGGCATGAGAAATCTGGTGGATTAATCTGCTGTGGAGGGAGACTCTTTGCCACAGATACCAGATACACAATTGTGCTCAGGATGTTTTTTGTTATGAGAACTTACTCTCTGCAGGGAAGGGGAAGCAGGGGGAGGGGGGCTTTGAGCAGGGGTGAGCACCAACTCTCATCAGAAAATTAAAGTCTTTGCAAATATCCTCTGCATCCCTGCACAGAAAGGGTTCTTGGGGAGATTTTTAAAAAATCAACAGCAAGAGTCTCTTCTCCCCAGCAGTATTTCTTGATGATGACAGAGCCCCTCTTTCCCTTCCCCCCTTGCTATCAGCTGGCTAATCTGCCTGCACATTCTGACACACAGCTGCGAGAGATGAAAACTGTACTGTTGATAGATGAAACTTTGGATAAGATTACATGGTTTTGAATATCTTGATGACATATTTGTCTGAAAAGTCTTTTAGAGGACAGCCTAATATAAATGCACGGAAATGTTTCTAATGACTAGCATTTGTCTACGTACTTGGTTTGGAAGATTAACATTCACGTGTTCTTCGACTGTCATTTGCATTTGTATGTGGAGGCAAACTTTTCAATAATCACTTCTTCATGCCGAGAAGAGTTAACAATTTATTCAAAATACACAAGGCCAAATTAGTCCCTTCTGTGAGGCTGGGAGCTTTGGTGGAGCTGCACCAGTGGTGGGTTTGGCTTCGCTGCTCTCGGCAGCAGCCGCAGCTCCGTGCCCAGGAGACCTCGCCCGTGGTAATGACGAAAATCCCTCCCCAAGAAAGCACAGCAGAAGGGTGGAAAAAACCCACCACCCAAGGTCAGGACAATTGCATCTTTCATCTGTTTGGCTGCACTGAACTCTGTGTTGTTTTCCATTTCGCACTGATAAATGAATGTAGTAAGACTTATTTTTTTGGTTTTTATTCTTATTTTTACAACACTCAGTGGTTGTGACTGGTTGGACCTCCAGAGTCCCATTTGTCAGCCGGGGAGAGGGCAGAGAGCACCTGATTTTGACACATATTTCACACGACCAGTCCGAGTGTAGCACCTGGGTGCTTTGAATTCCTGCCTTGCCTAAGGTTTTCTGAACCTTAGGAGTTTTGTTGCCTCAATCACTTTAGACCATTGACCTTCAAGACTCTTGAAGAAAAGAAGCATCCATTCCTAAAATATGGAAGTGCCTATGGAAACCTGGTGCCATTCAGGTCACAGCAAGCAGGTATCTGTATCCTGTGTCTCAGTTTTGCTCTGATGCAACAAATGTTGATGGAGGGATTTCCTTGTGAGAGTCAGAAAGGACTTTGGTGGACCATGTGTTAACATGCACCTTTACATTGCCCACTAATTAAACAAAAAGTAATTAGAGCTCATCTGTGCTGCAGTAATGTGAACCCTCTGCCTTCCTCCTTCCTGCATGCAGCATAAAATGAAGATACTTCTCAAATCTGGCCTCTATATGATACATTCCAGATGTCTGGGCTGAAAAACCGTAACTCAACACTGCAGAGCTGCACTCCTGAAATGGTGGGATGTCCTTTCCAAGAGCATGCAGGAAACAGGGCTATGGGAAACCTCCCTGCTCACAGCACTGGACAGAGCTCGGCACAGCTGGGAGAGGAGGCAGCACGTGGGAAGGGGAGGTGCAGGCTGGATATTTCATGAAACGTGGTTGGGGTGAGGAAAGACAAACACTTGCAGAGACTGGTGGAGCTGTGCATCCCTGAGGGATTTGGTTAGTTGCTGAAACATAAATGAACCTTTCAATCTGCATTTAGTGATCTCAAATGGTGAAATGAGTGGGTAGCACCACACACCAGGACCACTGTCTGTGCACTGATGTTGTGGTCCCTGGGTTCCAGGAGGGGACTCTTGCCTGGTGTTCTGCTGGTCTGGTCTGCCCACAGGCTGTGCAGACCCTCCAGGAGAATGCTGCATCCTCCACTGACCAGGAAAAGGCAGGAAGGAAACCTCTCAAGGACAGTACTGGATTGTTCAACAAGAGATTATTCATCTCTCCTCCTCTTTAACACTGTGCCACTTTCCAATCACCTGCTCTTACTACGGTGAGACTTCCTGTTATAGCTCAGGTATTTAAAAATTTTATTTAAGCATTCCCTAATGCTTGAAAATATCCCAACTACCTGGTTGCTTCCTCTTGAATACTGCACATGCTTTTTCAAAGGCTCCTGGGATGAGCATGTCTTTGTCCAGCAGTGCTGTACAGCCACAGACACCGTGTCATTTCTGCTCCTCTTCTCACACCACCCTGTCTCTGCAAACTCACACTGACACTCTTTTGCCTTTCGGAAAATGTTGACATCTTGATGTCTTCTCCATAGACTCACCCTGACACAGTGTTAGGGACTATGTGATGACACCGCAGCCCACGTTAGTGAATGGTGAAATAGCCCTGTCACAAACTATGTCGTGAAATATCAAAACTGTTTAAAAATGTAGTTTTCTAGGAAGAAAAAAATGGAAATAAGTCCCAAGGGCCTTAAGCTTACCTTGAGGACTGCTATGCTCAGTTACATACAAATATTGATGCTTAAGTAAAGCATTTTAACCTATGACAAATATAAATGGTATATAGTGTATATGTATGGTTATAATGGCTACACGTTATCAAAATTCACAGTACCTAGGAATGATGCTCATGACTTGTGGGCACACCTCATGATATTTGTCCAATACAGGTGCTTTGAAGCTCTGGCTGGACTGATACTTGACAATAAATATTTTGCTTTTTTCTTTATATGAAGCACAGTGACTAAATTTGAACTGCCACAATCTGTGATTCAATTTTCAATTATGAATACTCTTTATTACAAATACAGAATCAACTATTATTCCTTTTGGAAATGGTGCCATAAATTACTCCAGTGTGCCTACTTAATTTCTTCTGAAATTGACTCTAATACAGAGTATTAATTTCTGCTGAAAATTACTTTGAAGCTTGACAGGGCTCTGTCAGTTTGTCAGTGAAGGCCTCACGATGTGTGGCAACAGTTGGTTTCTCTGTTTCTTTTGACATTTATGAGAATCTGAAATAGGTCAGGTGAAGATGAGTGAGATTGCCCAGGTTTCACTCCTTTGCTACTCTTTTTAACCATTGAAGACTGCGAGCAGTACAGCAGAAGACTAAGAAAATTATCAGCTTTAAAATAGGTGCAGCTGTTACAAAGAATTTTTCCTGTTAATATTTGGGATAGTCATTATATCTGGGATGAGATAATTTGGACAAATCAACAAGTTAAGATAAATAGTTTTGATTTCTTTGTTTGTTTATGGAAAAAACACACATTTGCTTAAGAATGTTGGAGAGGTGATTTTGTCTCTTGATCCAAAAAGTGATTAATAGTAGGGCAGGCAGACATACAGTTGGAATTTGACCACACAGGACAGAGTTCATGAGACAAATTCAACCCTGCTTTAAATATTACATGGTCTAATGAGCCTCAGTATTTAGTTATTTTCTTAAATGTCTGCCTTGCAGACACCTCAGATCTGGAGTCGGAACATCCAGCTGTGCTCTTGCTGCTTCTCACAACACACTGTAATTAGAACGTGCTGATAACTCGGTTGATGCATGAGAGATAAAAATCCATTCTACCTCATGCTGGTGGTAAAAACGTGGTTTCATCAGGAAAGAGAGCAAATATGAATTAAAAACACACTGAAGACGACAGTATCATTTTCACCAACACACTCTGACATCACCAACAGCAGCGTGTGTTGAACTCTGCTGCTTTATCCCTGGCATGGCATTGATCTCAGCCATGAGTCAGGACTCAGTGGTACCAGACACTGCAGAGAATAAAAAATAAAATATTCACAGCCATGGAAAGAAACCCTCATGTTGAAAAACCATCTACCCAGTGGTTCCTGTAGCAGAGCAATTCGTGAAGAGCTCCTGCTGCTCCAGAGTCAAGCCCTAATGGAGCTAATTTTTCTCCTGCATCCTGGGATAAACTTGTCACACAGCTTTGTTTTTATAAGTAGGGGACATGACATCTAGTCAGGTTTTCCATGCTAAGAATTTCATGTTACATATTGTTGAAGATGACTGAAATAGGTTATGTACACATCAAAATGAGTGAACTTTTACCTTTCCTATTGCAAGTTATCCGTGACATCCTTGGAAATCATTGACTTCTCAGCTATTGACATTGGTGGGGGAAGGGGAAAAAGGTTCATCTTGCAAGAAATGCTGACTCAGAGATTTCTCAAGAAAATCTACTTTCTTAGCTGAAGAAGGAAGATTCATTCTTTGCTCATCTTGGTGAAATCTAATTGTGATATTTATATTCTGTATTAATTTGATTCAGCAAAGGTTTCCAACATAGGCAAAGAAGCCAATCGTAATAATTTGTTCTGAAGCTTTTATTACTATTGTGTTTTGAATGCAGGTATTAAAACAGCAGTGGAGCAGCAGATGCTATCCCTTGCATATTGTTAAAGATGCTACCTATGCAATTCCTAAAAGCATGAGCCCTTCTAATGGGAGGAAGCAGCAAAACACCCATTGACTTCAGCTGGTTATAGATTTCATCAAGTAAATATGGGGCAGTGCTACTTGCTGGGGAACAAAGTCATTTGCAAGGAATAGTTTACAGTAGCTTTTGCTTCTCCTTTGTACTTTTTACTTCACAAAATAGAGTTGAATTCCATATATAAAAGTGACTGCTTTGCATTAAAAATAAGTTTTCCTTTCAAGTTGAACAAGCTTCCATAAAAAGAAGAGACATTTGGTATCAGTAGCTGTGATTTAGTGAGTATTTTTTCTACTTTTTCAAGTACTCATTACAATTCCTACTTATTTTATAGCAATATCACACAATAAACATTTCTTTTCTGATTAAGGGATTGAAGGAGAACTGAATTATAAACAGTATTAATATAAGAGGGAATTTCTATCCTGTGCTCTGTAGGCCTGAGTTTATATGACCTTAAACAATCAGTCTGAAGAAGTGACATCAGCTGCTGTACACATTCCACATTACTGAGGAATTAAATTAAGCAGCTTTAATATCTGTGAAATGGCACAGGCCTGAAAGAGAATCGTTCCAATTTATGGACTTTGTATCTGATTTACTAGTGCATGTCTAGCAATTTCAGAGCCACCAATTGCTTTAAGACCACCTCCAAAGTGTTTTTATCACTTACAGTAAATGTGCTAACATAATGTTTTAATTAAACATTTAAAGTGCATCAAACAAATTTATTGATGCTGCCAGGAAAAAAAAAAAAAAAAAAAAAA
>VYZP01025994.1:1709-23041 GCA_013400635.1 Hypocryptadius cinnamomeus
GGCAAAGTAATGAATAATAAACTGAATGTGGAGCAAAGTGATGAAATGGTCCTTGGGCCAACAGTGGGAGAAGTGTCAGTGGGGCATGGAAAGGAGAAATTGTTGAAAGCACAAGCAGAAGTCAAGTGTACAGGGGAACTCTGCACAGTTCAAATCATTGAGCTGGCCTCCTGTTCACTCAAGAAGATCTGCTGAAGGCAGCGTTTGGAGTAGGACAGAACCAGATGGGGGATGAGGGAGCTGAAACTCCTCCTAAAATGCGCACAGCATTGCCATGGCTAGGCAACATTTGTCTTTTCTTCCCTTGACTGGCCCTTAGAATTATTATTCCAGTGAGAAGCAGTATGCAACCCTGGGAGTTCAAGAAGCAGGTTGTTGAGGGTCCTTGCATGTGTGAGTCATTGGTCTTCTGCTCTGACTGGACTACTGATTTACTGGTTAAAATATTAAAAAGCCACTGATGCTACTTTATGCATCTTGAGTATTTCTAAACAGTGATCGAGGCAATGAGTAGGTTTTGTTGTCTTTTGCTGGGATTTTGGACTAGTCCATGTCTAAGTACCATCAAAATTATGTCTCTATTTATCTGAAAAATAAGGAAGTGTGAAGAGTGATGAAATAATTCATGGAGTGAAAACAACTTCCTTCATGGGAAGAATCCTAGAGTTCAGCCTACCTCAAAAAGGCTTATCTAATGTTGAGCTGATTACAGTGTATATGGACCTTCGTGAGTGGGAAACACAGGGCACGGAAGAACTTTTTTATCTAGGAGAGAAAGGTGCAAATGAACGAGTGGCCAGAATACAAACATATATTTTCAAAGTCAAAGTAGGTTGTTTTATTTAAAAGAGATGCTAGAAAAAGGGAAAAGGCAGACAATGTCTTGCTGTCAGGCTTCACACCACAACTGGAAGACCCCTTAGTAGGGATGACACTGCATCATGTGCTTTCCAGCACTCTTATACGTCCTACAGGGCTACAGACCTGAGAACCTTTATACCAGTGAAAATTCAGGCCATTTACTTCAAGCTGAAATATTAAATTAATTAGCCAGAATAATTTAATATAGGGAAAAGCCTAAGCTTCTCTTCTCAAGATGCTGTTCCAGTAGCCTTACACTTGCTTCCACTTACCTTCTTAGAAGATTTAAGTAATCTTTTATGAGCTCAGAAATATTTCTTTTTTTTATATGAGAAAAGCTTTTGAATGAGCTTGATACTCTTTTTTTTCTACTTTGATCTGTCTAATCACATGAAATAATTGACTGTTAAAAATTGTAAAATTCAAACATCCTTCAGGAATTCCATACAAATACTGAACAATGCCACAAATCATGCTTAAGATCACAGCTTCATATACTCCCCCCAGTGCCATGTGACTACCAACCCAGTATTGATTTCCTTTCATCTCAAAAACTGAGACAATATTCATTGCCAAAATAAAAAGCTGTGTGAGTTATGAGAATGCAGTGCCAGCAAGTTCCAGGATGAGGCAAAGATATAAAAAAGTGGGGGAGGGGGTAAGGAAAGCATATGTGAAAAAGCTCAATATACTCTTGCAAGAAGATACACATTGAAATAAGGCTTTTGTAGCTAAACAATACAGGACCAAACATAACAGATGGATGCTGCAATACTACTGATCCTGTCCAGAGCTGAATGGACCTTACCTCTGGTTTAGCTTAGGGGAGCCTTGAGTGATGGCCAGCCATGTCCCACTGGATTTGTTCCTGTACATTCCTCCTCAGCTAAAACCTTTTCTTTTGTCTCAGTGACTAAAACTCTACTGTGAATGGGGGAGAAGGATGAGACAGGTCAGGGTGCAAATAAGCAGAGTTCATATTACCTCAAAATAATGCATTTCTCCCTTGCTGCTCCCTAACTGCCAAACAATGGTCATGCTCCAACTCCTGAGTTTCATGTGTACTTCCTACTGTGTCTGGTACCTCATAAGATGTTTTGAAGTGAAAGACCAAGATGTGATTCACAGTGCTCACTCTCAAGGAAAGTGGTCTCCTTTCAGTATAAACTGTAAAGGTAGCCAGTGTGCCTAACATAAAACTGTCCACAAAAGACAGGGCCTGCTCCTTTTTGTGGTCTGCCTAGGGAACAAAAGGGCAGAAGCCTTTGGTAGAAGATACTCTAAACCCACCTATCCATCTCCAAAGTACACACCATGATTCAGTCCTTGATTTTATATGGCTTGAACATGACCTGAAGCACCAAGACTTCTGTTTCTGCTTAACTTAGTACTGTGTAAAAGAAACACAGCTTTAAGTCCAAACCGATGTGAATCCCTCAAAGAAAACAAACCTCTTCTCTTAGTCAGAGAAAGCCTTTTCTCCTAATTCCAGCCCATCCAAGGTGAAACAGGCATTTTCTTTTCAAAATTCTTTTATCACCTGCTATGGTATTTTTTACGTCTGTCTCCCCTTTCCTGAAAGAGAGACAGCGCAATCTCTGCCCAGGTACTGTCTGCAGCAGATTGGCATCACATGTGCTCTCCCTGAACCAGCTGCCTCATTGCATTGCTATTGATTCTGAGTTGGATTTCTGCAGCAAATCTATTGCACTTCCATTAGCAAGACTGCAAATGATGAAAACGCTCATTTATATCATCCCAGCTCTGCACCACAATTAACCTGCTACTTAGCCTCCAGCAAGCCAAATTGTGCTTTCTCATCTGATGCAGAGAAAGTTCCCCAAGGTTTCTCTGTAATCAGAAGTTAGGCACAGCAAATCTGAGGTAGGCTGCTGTGTGCTTTATTTGCAGTGCATCGACAGGAAATCAAACAATGTAAAAAATACCACAGATATGGAAAAAGGATAATTTTAGTCCTCTGCAGCGAAAATCCAAATCCTGAATTTTGTAGTTACATCAATTATTAATCAGTTTTGCTTAGCAACTTTTGATGCAGAACAGTCGCAGATATAATTTTTTAGTAAAGAAATAATGGCCATATACTTTGCTTATCTACTGTATTCTCCATACTCACATATGCATCTGTATATAAATGAGGAGGGAGAACATGCAAAAGGCTCCATGTAGCACAAATACATGACTTACTCTCAGGGAAGTTTCCAAAGCAAAATGAAGCTTTAAAAAATAAACACGAGTGCAGACTACTGTTTTGTACTGAGAAATTCAGTCTGTTGTTAAGAAAAAACACTCCAGGAAATACTGCTTTTTCTCCACCATGTTCTGGGCACAATGAATGGTTCATGAAAGGAAAACCACACCCACGAGGAAAATTTGAAAGCCATGCATTTGGGGTGCTTGTCCAAGAGAAAGAAACACAAGACCAATCTGTACAGTTTGCTGCATGTTAAACAGAAGAACTGTTTCCATGCAATTAATGAAAGCTATAAATGGGGGTGATAGAGATACTGAAAGAAACAAAATAATAAATTTGTCTGAGCAAACTGTGCTAGCTGAGGACATTTTAAAGACAGTGCGAGCTAACTAGACTGGGGAGGGGAAGACTCAGTTATTGCTTTGAAAGGCTTAATGGACCTGAACTCCCTAAAAATTGCTGCATCTTATGCATCTCACCCCATCAGTCCCCATGAGTGCTCCTGCCACAAGTATATACCTCTAAGAGCCGTCATGACCTTTGGAACAGCAGTGCAATACAGACTGGCTGGCTCAGTACAGTGGCACTTGCTTTATTACTGCTTGTTAACGGAGGCCTAGTTGTGTCTCCTGGGCTTACTGAGATCAGCATCTCTTTACTACGCTCCCAAGTTAGGCTCAAAACTTGTCTGGTATCTTAACCATGATTAATTGTAACTTCCCTGTGACAAAATCCCTATATTAGGGATATAAGGGATGCTGTTAATCCACAGGACACATAAAGAAAAGTCATGGCTTTCAAAATGACTCCTCATGTTGTGTAGTAGATATTTAACTTAGAAACTGAATTGCAAGGGTAGTCTCCCTGCAGACCCATGGGGAAAGAGAGTGATTCCTGCTAGAGTCACTCTGTGAATCATCTGGGGGAACTCTCCCCATTTATGCTGGATATGCAGCTGATGGCTAACTAGCTTCCTAATGCAGGCACTTAAGCCAGGAATCTGACTTAAAAATCAGTAAAAAAATCCAGTTCTGTGTCAGAAATGGACCAGGATGTGCTTTAAGTTCCTGCATCTTCAAGTTTTGGGGAAAAAACAATCTCTCCTGTGGCACTGCCCTGCAGAGCAACAGTGAGCACAGAAAAGGCTGAAGTAGAGCCTGTGCTGTATGATCCCCTCTCCCCCCCTCCCCAAGTACAGTCCCCTGCAGCTCTCTGAGACATCCCAGACCTTGACACGTTCAGAGGTTACCATGCATGGACTCGATCCTGTGGTGTTGTGATGGGGATTTGAAATTCAGAGCATGGGTGGTGAGAATTAGACTCTTTCAAGAATAAGAACAAACACTGCATGAAGATTCTATGAACAAACCTTCTGCCCTTAAATTGAAGTTAGAGGGCTGCAGCACTTCTAAGTGGAGGGACAGGCTCCGTCTAGCCTGCCATCAAGCTAAGTACTGACCTTCCCAAATTACTGTGACTAGGAGAAAGGACATAAAATGTGGAGCTGAGAAAGAATGAGTGCAAGTGAAAGAGGCAGGGAAAAAATGTAAGGAATATTTAACAGTATGATACACGGTACAGTACAATTTTTATTCAATTTTCCCCATCTCTAGCTCTAAAAAGACACAAGAAATTTAGCCACTGTGCCTCAACTTAAGACGAGCCTCGCTTCTTTTATTACTCTATGCCTTTATGAATACACAAATACTCCTTTCGACTTACCTTTTGCATGTTAATATTATTTTTCCCTTAAAAAGGAAAAGTGAATGCTTTAAAGCATTGCCATAATTAGGGAGCTTGTTAGTCTTGGAGTGCAGCTTGTCAAATCAGAAGGGGAGCTGAGACTACTTCTGAGGTAAACAGCCACTACCAGGCTTCAGAAGCAATCTTTTAACCTTTTTCCACTGAAGATGAGAAAGCAGCATCCTTTGCTAATAATGACCCAGCACACCTGAAGTGGAAGAAGAAATCAGAAATACTGGAAGGGAATTGTCCCTCCAGTAGTCAGAGGTAGTTGACAGTAATGTAGAACACTTTTTCCACTTTGCCACATTCTCTAGGCGAGGGCCAGTACAAGTGAGATAGGAAGGAGTCCTGCCTGCCTCCCAAGGGACATGCACAGGTCCAGCGCTGTAAGGAGATGAAGACACGTCTGTTATCATCTGCTGGCCACACAGCATGTGTCTAGCTGGCACATCAGCGCGTGGTACCTGAGCTGGCCAGGCAAGCCAAAAGTGAAATGGATGCAGGGGCTCTGTGGATGTGCCATCGGGCGTGTGCATCCTCTGCACCCTGCTCTCTGATGGTCCTCAAGCTCTGCCCTCAGGGGAAACCCACTGCAGAAAAATCACACTGTAGTCAGTCTCCTGCCCTGTCTCTTGTGTGCTCTGTGGCACTTGACCAAGTTATAAGAGTTGTGGTCCCAAAGGCAAGGCCTGCTTGGGTTGGCCTGCCAAGGCCTGCAGTGCCTCTGCTCTGGGGCACAACCAAAGCAGAGGAGTGCTGCATTGCTTTGGCACAGCTGTCACCCCAGAAAGGCAAGCTCCACATGGGTCTTTCTGGGAGTTTTGTGGGGAAATCTTAAGCGGAAAGAGGAGGCTGTAGGAAGACCTTTAAAGAGGGGAACGGTTGGCTTGCAGATATATAAAAGCTATTGTTACAGAAACGCATTTTTTTCAGTACTACAGAACTGACTCTCTAACCAGCCTGGATAAAGGGTGGAATTGTGTTTGAAGGTGATAGTGTTAGAAGAAGTGAAATTTAGCTCCTGAACTGAGTTAGCATTATTGCAATCTTCATGTCTTCTCAGAGGAAGGGAGATTGTAGGTTAGGGTGTATTATTATATCCTGCTTGTAATAATATCTTCTCTGGTGTAATTATGCTAAGATTGACAAGCTCCCTAAATATGGGAATGCTTTAAAACATTCAACTTCCCTTTCTCTTTCAGCAAAAGAAAAATTATATTAAAATACAAAAGATCAGCTAAACAGAAAATATTTCTGTATTGATAAAGGGCAAAGAATAACCAAAGGAACAAGACCAGTCTTGAATCTAATACACCAGATACAATTATCAGGATTGTCTCTCTTCTGCTTTCTCTTCCAGGCTCCAGGAGAAAGAAGAATCAATTAGCCCTCTGCAGACTATGACCTTGAAGGACACAGCTTTAAGGGGAATATGCTGAGTAAGACAGAAAAGAGAGGAGAAGAGAAAAAGATTTGGAAACCCATGGAGGGGGTAGGTTCAGAAACAGTACATCAAGCACAGAAGATGAAATGTGCAATTTTAAAATTTTTTTTTTTTTTTTTTTTTTTTTTTTTTGCACTGAAAAAAAAATTTCAACACATGAAGGACTTTCTGGGAACATATTACCTCACTCTGCCTAAAAAGAAAAAAAGGACACTGAAAGGCAAAAGAAGGGACAATCCAATTTGCAGATGCTACTTTTCAAGCCATGTCACTGAGAATTTTATAGCTGTCAAAGGCATTAAAAAAAAAAGTTAGCATTGATGCAATCTGTCAACCTCTTCAACAAATTTTGCTCTACATAAAACACAATGATGTGTTTGAAATGCAGCTGTTTCAAAAACCCCAAGACAGTGCTTTAAGAGCCGTCCAAAGAAGTTCTTTTCATGCCTCTTGGAATTCTTAGGCAGACCTTCTGCAGTGTGTTTTTCCAGCTAGATTTTCTGATTTTTCTTTGCAGATAATCAGAGATGCTTGCCATAGTCAGAATTATGTACCACAGTTAGAATAAATTCTGTTTATGCAACATGCTCCCCTAGAGCAAACCAAACTTGATCTGCTACCAGTTCTCTCTCTCCTTTCAGTCTGTAGCTATGGAACTCTACACTGCCCTAAAACACATTTATCTTTAAAAAATAAGGCCAAATTAAACAAAAAACTCAAACCCCAAAAACTCCTACACACATGAAACCCCCAAATAAAAATAAAAAAACCCCTTTCAACCTAATCACCTAAATTCTGGACCACCATTTATTTCCCAGATGTGAGCAGCTCTGAATGCAGATAATGGCTTTTTGTCAGTGACAGCTCCAAAGAATCTTTTCTGTCCCCCTCCACCCCTTCCTTTACTTCAGAGAAGAAGTTAGCATGTTTTTGAAAAAGGTTTGCTACATATGTGAAATTCAAGAGGGATTCTTGAGGCAATTATGACTGAATAGTGGTCTCTGGTCACTTTATGAAGCAAAATGCATTAAAAAGTCATACATTTAATGTCAGAATGTTTGCACTGCAAAAAAGACTTTATGCATCAGCAATATTTAAAAGAAAGCTCACTTAGTATAGTTCTATTTAACTGCAAAGGTGGTTAATTCAAGTAACACCACAGACAAAGGCTCCTGTCATTTAATGGTACAGCAGTATTTCTCTATTAGACTGTTTCCATCTGACAAATTACTTTTAATCTGAAGGATGGTTGCCTCCCATTATCTAAGCAAAAGGCAGCAGGAATACTCAGAACTTTCTTTCACTGATTCTGGAACTGCTGTTCAAGATTAACTCTCAGCTGAAAGGATCTCCTCTGAAATCACTGCAGTTATGCTCATTTTCACTGGCAAGGAGGTTGGCCTAAAACGTCAGATTTAATCCAAACGCCACATATCTATACTAAGTTCAGTCCCAGTGGGGCTAAACTTAGAAGTGAACTTCTGGTGACTTCAGAGCTCCAGGGTGAGGTCCAGTATGTGCCATCTTCAACGTGCCAACCTGCAGCATTATAGGGAAGGCATAAGGGAGAACAAATGACATGGGGTCCTGCAAGGAAATTTGTGAGGAATGCAATTTTTCACTCTGATCACTGCAGCTTTCCACAGGAAACCTCAGCCCTGTGCTCTCAGCAGAAGAGTGTGCTGTCTTGTTTTTTAGTAGAGTTACACAGCTTTACACAGCTCAGGAATTGCTGGCTTCGTTTGCTTTGAATTTGGTGGGTTAAAATCATGAATGTCAAAGAAATGACACTTCAGCAATGCAGTATTTTGATACTTTATGATTACTACTAAGAAAAGAATATAGATACCTTTTTTTGTTTGTTTTTATGACGAGCAAAGACTAATTTGGAAATTGTCTCTTCCTACATCAGCAAGAATACTTTCCTGAAATGCCCCACAAAAGGCAGTAAGGCAATATATGAGAAACAAGTTAAACAAGAAGCAGCTCCTAGAGCCAGGAAAAGACACAGAGAAATGTATGCTTTGCTCTTAAGAGAAAGGGAAAAATCATAAGCTAGATGCTAAATTCATAGTTCCCAGTTTGTAACTGCTTCCAATCTGCTGTCGCTTTTTCTCACTGTTCTGAGAGTTTCATGAGGATGATAGGGGTATTTGGCAGCCACAGAATTCAGGAAGGATGTACCAGAAATGCTCTGCAGACAAGGCAAAGAACATACATGGAAGATCCAGCACAGGAGACAAAGCCAATTTATAAGGAAAATACACTATATGGAATAACTATCAGATAAACCCTTGAAGCAAATCACGTACTTCCCTACAAGTGGATGCAGAGAAAAAGGTGGTAGTAGCCCTTTACAGACATCACAGATGAAGTCCTGCATACCTCAGAATTCTGAGGACTCTAGATGCTGTTCTCAGAAGGCAACCCATGCTATACCTGTCTTAGCATGCTTAAGCTTTGCAAGTCAATCACATGCACTCCTTGTACACAGTCACAGAACAGTTAAGTGCCCTTTTTTTTTTTTTTTTTTTTTTTTTGTGAAAGGGAAAAAAAACCCCAAAGAAACACGTAGCTTTTACTTACAAAGTTTTGGAGTAGTTTGGAGATTGGTTTCTGTTGCTTGTGCCTGAGATGCTGTGGTAGGCTCCAGGGCGGGTGGTGACAGCGAAGGTGCAGCAGAGGACAACAACCCAACATCTAGGATGCGGTTATATAGAGAAGGCTGGAGGAACGGTTTGGAGGGTACAAGTGAGCTGTCACTGTGCACTGTCACTTCAGCCTTGCTCTTGGGGCTAGGTACGAGGAAGGGTGAGGCATACACCTCCGAAGGCACCCAGGCAGACAGAGCTGTAGGATCCACAGCACTCTTTGGGTCTTGTCCTATCCTCCCAGGGTCAAGGTGGGTAGGAGAGTCATACTCAAAAATCTTGTCCACAAAGACCCACTTGAGGCCAGCAATGCAGAGGCAAAGGCTAAGCAGGCAAGCCAAGATAGGGGCGATGCAGATCTTTTCAGAGTTGAGGCAGCCCTTCAGTCGCTCTGCCTCCAGGCACGCACAGCAGGTTGCGGCAAGGCCTGCTATCCCCTGGACCCTCCTGTCCTCTCTTTGGGTCCCCGGCATGTTCTCCTCATCCGGGAGCCCGTTGAGGGACGCATCAGGGCTCAGCTGAGCTGAGGGGCTGGGGAAAGTGTCGGCAGCTACTTCAGACATGTTTAAGCATCAGCTCTCAAACAGCTCACCTCCAAAAGGCCTTAACTCTATCACAGTCCATTACTGTGAGACACAGACAAAAAGAGACGGTAGTAATAGTCACAGTGCTCTGCAAAAATCACAGAGTGGGAGTCAATAAAAGGTCGAAGCTCAGCAACATCATCCAAACTGAGAGAGGAGTAATGCACAGGAAAAATTAGATCCCCCCAGTCCCTGTGCCCCCAAGCCCTCTGTCACTGTCTCTGCTTCTCTGAAGTGAGAATAGCTTTGCAATTACTGAGCTCCTGTTTGCTAGCCACTTTTGTAATTCCTTAAACGCCTCTCAAGCAATTCCAGCTCTTCTGCAGGGGGAAGAAACATTCCCCCAAAAGCAAGCACAACAAAACAAAATAGGAGTAAGGAGGGCCATGAGATAAAGAAAACCACAAACACTGAACAAACTGACCAGATTAAGTAAACCAGTAGCCCAGAGCGAAAGGCAAGACTCTCACCTTGAGCGTCTGAGGCTGGTATCTGCTTAGACGAGGAAAACAATTGTCATGCGGTAGAAGGAGCAAAAGCAAAATCTCTAACAACAGCGGCAACGGCAGAAGTGACAGTAGCAGCAGCATCCTGTCGTGTTACAGCGGCGGCTGAAAGAGGCTGAATCATTACAGAGCAGCAGGTGCTCGCTGTCTGAGCATCACTGCAAACAATATCATTACAGAGAGCTTTGAAAGCAAGAGCGATGCCAAGACGGTGGTAACTCCCTTTATCTCCCCTCCCTCTTTGTCCTCCTTGAGCGCTCATNCTTCCTCCCCTACCCCACCCCCCGCACTCTGCAGGGCTGCTCTGAGTGAAATCAGTACACCCAGCAACGCAGGACTGTCAGTGACTTCCTATTTTATCCAATTAGGAGGAATAAAGGCCATCAAATCAAAGGGAGGGAGCGGACAGGAGTTGCTCACCCACCCACTGCCTCTCTCCAGGCAAAGCGTGGCCAGAGGCAGCGGCGGCCATCGATGGCAAAGTCCTCCAGAAAGGACTGGGTGTCGGTGGGAGCTCTTTGGGTTGGACTGGGCTCGCTTAGTCTGATATTCGATCTCTCCCAGGGGGAAGACCTCCTTCCAGAAGCAGTTTCTCCCTGCCTGACACCTAGAGACGGCTTTTCTTTCCAGGCTCCTGAGTAAGTTTTATTTCCTAGGAATAGGGCTGGAATGCATCTTAGATCAAGCAGAGGAAATAAAAAACCCCAAGCAATTCCCGTCTCTGATAAATTTTCATTCAAGTTATTGCAAAGAGGTTTGCTTTTTTTTAAAAAGTCCATTTTCCAACCACCTTTCCAGACCCTTTTCCAAACCCAAAAAACCCCAGACTTCACATGAAAGTCTATTCCTGAATGCACTTTTCAAGAGCTCACATGTTGCTAGAATAGATCCTCACTCACCTTAGAATAAAAAAAAAAAACCTAAAAAAAACCCCCCTATTTTATTATTTATTATTATTAATTAAAGGCTTACACGTCGTTAAATTTGGCTGCCATTTCTCATAATTACTAATACGTAGCACTACCATTTCCACCAGTGCAGTACAATACAGGGGTAAATCAACAGTCCAGTTAGCATAATGAAAGTAAGACTAAAATCAGATCTATTCCCAGTCTCTTTTGTCTCTCACAGAAAAATACACCCATGTAACAAAACAACGTGTACAAAAGGCAAGGTGCTTATAACACAATCTCCAGGTCCTTGAACTTAATGAAAGCATTTGCATTGAAGTTTTGCTGGTGAGAATCCCCCTTTCTCCTTAGTACAAATGGCTGCAGGATGCATAAGGAAACAAAGAATCAAGTGCTAAAAATTGCTCTGAACTAATTTTTGTTGGTGTCTTGTTTAGGCACATGAAAGGTAAATGCCTTTGTAGTTTTCTATTTTTGGTAATGTCAAAAGAGGCATCTGGCTCTATCCATGTTCTCTTTCTGCCTCGAACTCCACTCCCATCTCAACCCCCCTTCCATGGGAACATTACTAACATTCGCATGAAAAAGATTTATCAAAATCTCAATGAATCCCATAGTGTTTTTACAGACTGTCATGTCAAGGACTAATTGATGGATGTCTGATCACAAAGCTTCCTGTGAGGCAGTCGTAGCCAACTGAAGTAATAATCACAATGCTACTACAATCAAGTGCTTGGAGCATTTACCTTAAAGCACAGCTAGTGATAACACTCTCTGAAGGAATGTAAAAAGATAAATCATCTCACAATCTACCCTACATTACCACTGAAGTGTCTGGTCCTTAGGTTAATGATGTGATCAGCAACCTCAGACAGAACGAACAGCTTGCACTGCATATTTACATACGTGGCTTCTCTTATTACAAAGCACATGCTCCCTTTTGCTGGTAATATCCTGCATCAGTGCAGCCTCTCTTGAGTATCTCAAAATCTATTTCAAACAGCACTAAGAACACAACCTCTGCAGAAAGTGTAACAAAACAGCAGCATTGCTGTGACATGTGGTGGTCTGTGGCTACAAGTGAGCATGGTTTCTAGAGAAAGGATGTACCTTTCATTTGATTAACTGATAAATCTGGGGAAACCAGACACACTTGTGCACCCCCAAGTTGTTCCTCAAGTGTGAAGCTATAGCATCACTCTGCAAAGTGGAGTGCAAGCTGAGAACCAGCTGGGAATATTCTACTCACTGCACAGATGAGATATGGCAGCATCTGAATGTTTAGCAGAAATTTTTTAAAATTACTTTCCTTCTTTATCCATGTCTAATTTTTCAACCTTCCTACTTCCAGTAAGAGAATTTTCCCTGCTGACACTTCTCTGTGCCTGTGTTTAATCCCCAGTCCTGTCCACATCTTTCCTGCACTGGTCTTCCTGGCAAACTGCCTGAGTTCAATCTCCAGTAATCTTCGTGACCCTCCATCCTATCTACACTTATCTGCCCTCCTTTAAATCATGTTCCTGCTTTGCTCCCATCTTCCTGGTGCTGTGCTGAACAGAAACGAACGTGGAGCCTTGCACCTTCCTTACAAGGGTTGCCACGAAGTTAAACCGAACACACAAAACACCGCACATCTGGACAGAGGGATGGCGTGCTACTTGCAGGGGGGACGCATTCAGGGGCTCCTCTGCATGTGGGGGCATCGCCCCCTTTCACAGCCTGCTGCCGCCAGGAGCCGTCGGTTCGCGCGGACCGGGAATGGGCTCTTCCAAACGGCTCCTGCCCCAGCCCGGCCGGCTAAACTGAGGCTGGAGAGCATCTCTCCCTGCCTTTTCCTCCTCCACCGGCAGGCCCAGCCCGCCCGCAGCAGCTCCTCCCGGCAGGCAGGCAGACCCGCACACCCGCGCCGGCTCCGCGGCCGCAGCGTGCCCGTGGTCCCTGGCTCCCGGCCAGGCTGCAGTGCCCTCCTCCGCTGCGGGTCCCTTCCCCCGCCGCACCTCCAGCCCTGGCGCGCAGCCTGCCTGCCTCAGCATCACGCAGCCGGCTGTGCCCAGACCGCCTCCCCCTCCGCAGGGAAGCCTGCAGAGCCGCCTCAGCCCCCCAGCTCCGCAGGGGCTACGCGGCGTGCGGCGAGGAGAGCGGGGCGGCACCCGGCAGGCTGTCCCCGCCTTCGGGGTGCCTGGCGGCTCCCGCTATTCCCCGACGAGAAGGGCGAAAGGAGGTGCTGAATCATCGCCCAGCCAGCTTCCCTGGCCCCGCTCCACAGGTGGCCAAAGCCAGGGCCAGAACACAGGCTGCCTGCCGTGCTGCAATCCTGTACCTTACGGACTGGTTCCTCCCGGGACCTTTTGGACCAAAAAAAAAAAGCCGTGCGCTCTACCACGTCGGGGTGGGTACGGGAGCACATTACTTTCTGAGTCAGCTCTGCAGGCTGCAGCAAAAGCTCATTGATGGTGATCTCTCATTTTGGGTCTGAAGGTAAAAGTATAAAGTGAAGGTACAGGTCACTGTCTTCGGGCGTCCTTCCTGTTGCTCTTGCCCCCAAAGCAACGCAGAAATGCTTTAATCCTGCAGTTGCAGGCTTGAGCTTTTTACATTTCTGTAGTGACACACCAGCAGTGGCATGCTGTGCTTAAACACGGATTCTGAAGGAGATGAGTGGCTGGGAAGAGTCAGCAACAGGCTCATTGGAAGGGAGGCCATGAAGAAATCAAGTGGGAGCATGACCTTGAAGGTAATGAAGTTTTACTGGGGTAGCCCATTGGTGGTATATAACAGCAGGACAAGGAAGGAAATTACTCGCCTGTTTGCAATAAGGTTAGCTTCATGTGTAAAGCTTTATTCCTGATTCCCACATAGCTTGGGTCTCTTTGGCTTAGAGGAAAACGCAGTTTGAGTCTACACTAATGAAGCTGATCTATAACTGAGATTTGGACTCCTGCCAAATCACAGGTTGAAACTAAGAGCCTTAGAAAACTGTAATTTTATTGCATGGAGTGTTTTTGCAAAGAATCAAGTGGGGGTTTTTTTGCAAAGTTTCACTCCCAAAAAGGCTCAAGGAAATAACACAAAACACCAGTTTTATGGGTGCTAAAAGGAGGTGGACTTCAAACTGCAGAGGACTATTTTCCCTGGCCAGCCACAAAGATGTGAATAGATGTGTTATTATGACCAACACTATCCTGCAAACTAGAGCACAAGTACCATTTAACTCAGCTGACCCTTCAGTCATACAATAATAAGACCCAAACCTGCTGAAAGTTCTGGAAAGTAAGCTTGGTGAGTCATTCTCATGGATGCCATTGGATTTCAAATATCAATCTCCTTAAAATAAAGTCTCAATAGTTCACAAAAAGATTTCCTAAGAATTATCTACCGTCCTGCAACTGCTGGGACATTAGGAAATTAAAATACCTCTTCACAAGTGGTTATTCATGGCTCTGCTGTATGTCAGCTTAAGAAAGAATACTCAGAGGACCATACATCAAGGTAGGATGAGTGATATGCACCCCCTTCCCCAGACTGGTTTCTTTTAAGAACATGCCCATTCTTCAGTAAGAAGCAACCAGCAACATGCAGCACCAACTCCATCATATGTTTGATTGCACCCCTTTTTCTACCATACACTGAGAAATTAAAAGCATTGTAACTAAGAATCTAAGAAGAAAAAAAAAAGTGCATGTTCATTAAGAAGAGATTGATGAGGAAGATAAAAGGATCGCTTTTTATTGATTGCACTTTCTTCAAATTAAGTAAGTGCACTATATAAAGATGGAGGAATGACCCAAAGCAAGTGATCAGGCCCAATGAGCAACATCACTGCCAGCAGTCAGGGTGTGGGAAGAGTAGGCCATCACACGTGGTACAAAATGATTCATTTATTCATCCTTTCAGTGTTTCACCAATCTCCCTTCCATAATCCATTTCCCTTGGAATGATGCCAGCATTCTTTGAGTCCTTCCAAAAGCCCTTACTAGGAACCTCATCTCTTGGCTCAAAGGAGACAAGGAGAAAACTTCATTTTGCCTCTACACTGGTCCTGTCACTGAACTCCAAATGTTAAAAGGGGACAAACTGTCACTTGCACACAGACACCCTATTTTTCACCTGATGTAAAGCAAATATAACATAGATGATAGTGCTGCTTTTATGTTTCTGCCCACTTCCATCACCTTCTTCCCTGCTTTTATGTTTCTGCCCACTTCCATCACCTTCCAGAGGGTTTATTTGTTTTAAACCCTCTGCCCATTTGCAGCCATATGTGAGTGAGGAGATGAAACATCAAGCCTCTAAGAAAAGGCAAGAAAAGATGAACAATAAAATTAAGCACACATTCAGGCATAGACATGAGACTAAATATGTCAATGTCAGCAGAATCTTTAGTGTGCTTAATTTGGTTGGTATAAAGGATTGCTGTGGGAAGACCCCCTACCCTCAGACAACACAAAAGATGGGGACATGAAGAAGCTATTCTAGCCCTCTTTGCACCCTCAAGCCAAACCAGCTATATTGGATGCTGGTGTGTCAGAAGCAGGTCCTCACACTAGTATGTGACTTGGAAATGTCTGAAGAACAGTATACAAACAAACAGCAGTGATTCTGAAAACGTTTGGGAGAGCTCATGTTGCCTCTGTAGCAGTATTTTCTGTATTGGCATCACATGTACACATTTACACCAAGCACTTACATGCTGTAAGTCCAACAGTTGTGTCTTGCACAGACAGTTATTTGAAAAAAAACCAACACAACCACAATGGCCGTTCTAAGAAAAGTATATACTTTAAATAGCTACAGCCAGTAATTGAAACTGCCATAAAATGGGCTGTTACTTCAGGGGAACCAAAAAGGTGTTCTGAGTTTTTCGTCTTCAAGTGAAATGTAAGACACTGAGTTTCTTTCATCCTATTCTAAAGCAGAGCTAGTGGCACTACACCAGACACGGAAATAGGACATGAAACCATGAATGTCAGAGTTTTTTATCAATGGCACTGACTCACTTCCCCAGCCTTTGCTAAGTCACAAAACGGGGATGGGCCCACCACTGTTCAGGCTAATGGTAATTATCTCAAGCTGTGGTAAAGGAACATTTAAGAGGTGCAAAGACAAGTAATGCACTCTGCTAGGCTCTTTTGCCTGAGGGCAGAAGCAGACAGAGAAAGCCCATGTGCAATTCAGATGTTTTTAAAATTTGTTTGTTTGGGGATTGTTTTTTTTCCCAGGTCCGACACCCCCTTCACTCTGTCACTGGCATCTCCAGCAAACCTGCTGGGGGTGTTGTGATTATTTATTTTCACACTGTGGCAGTGAGCTGGAGCAGCAGTGAAGTCACAGGGCTCAGGCTTGGTCATTCACTCCCACCTACCTTAGTACTGCACTCTTGCTTTTGAACCACTTTATTCAGACAGAAAAAATTCCTCGTGGGTATTCATAGGACAGTGGCAATACTGCTATTTTGCACAGGCTCGCCTATGCAGGATTTTGTGCTGTCAGCCTTTGTATTCACAGTGCTCTGTCTGCTAGCAGAGTCACTGGACAATGATAATTTGAGTCAAGGTCATGAAAATCCTGAATCAAGGGATTACCCCTTCCTCATTGACACGCAGTTAATAAAATACTTAAATGTGCATGGAGTTAAACAAGTGGTGAAATGCCTTCCTGATTAGAGATGGGCCACATCATATATCTAAGTGCCTTTTTGAATCAGAGCCTAATCAGGAACTGAGAATGCATTTTTAGAGCATAGTGCAGGGGTTTCATGATAAACAGTTTGGGTGGCATTATCACCTTTTTCCTTGCCTCTCCTTTCTTTTTGCTCCTTCTGTTCTGTCACTTGCACTAATGTAGTAACATTGTTCAGTCCTAATTCTCATGCTGGTCCTGTAAATACCTATATATCCATATATCTCCTAGGCTGGAAGAAAGAGAATAGGACCATGCTCCAGAAGCCTGAAGTCTTGATCTTATCTTCTCACAAAAGACTTCTCATAGCGAAACCATGACCCAAAGCACTTCCTGAATATGGGCTTAATTTAGGCAGGGGCTTTTAGAAGATCCCAACAGGATACACATCACTCTGAAATATCTTGACTGTACTTATTCCATCTTTTTTTTTTTTTTTTTTTTTTTTTTGTTTTAAATGGAATAAATGGAATTATTTTTGTACCTGCACATATTCTCAACAGCTGCTGTTTAAATCTTAAGGCACCATACTTTATTTCACTTTTTAATATTCTAACCACTCATGGAGTTTTTCATAGAGTAACTCTTTACTATATGTGTATTCAATAGTTTTGCTATAGGAAAAGCAAAAAGAAGTCAAAAGCATGGAGTCAGCCTACTGCATGGAGGAATTTCTGTATCATTAAATAAACATGTATTAATGATAGGACATTAACATATTTATGGCTTGGACTTTTAAAGTACATCTTACAGTAAAGTTATACTTCAAGAATCTCCAAATTTCAGAATTCTGCTTGCAGAAAATATTATGATTTCACCTCAAGAGCTGGTTTGTTTAGCAACTTTCTGCAAATACTTATAAATAATTAAATTAATCCACCTTATCCTAAATTGAGATATTAATTCAATTACACTTGTGAGGTTCAGTTCTGGTCATGTTTATATGTTGCCTGATTATGCACAAGTTAGCAGAATTGATATGTCCACTGTTTGAAACAGATAATCAACAAGATATTTGTAAGTGCAAAAATTCAGCAATAACAAAAGCAACAGCGCTCACCGTACCTCAGAATCTTAGTACCTAGTACCATTTAATATTTAATGTTTAATATTCTTTCTTAGTGCATTCAGAAGGCCATAGAAGGCATGAATCACTCCTTTGGAATTGGCTGGAAAATTGTCAGTTTCCAGCAAATTAAGAAGAATTCAAATAAGTATGACAAAGGATGTTTTTGTTAAGTCATGAGTTTTGAGTAGTCTAATCAAATATGCTTTTATTACATAGCTAAGTTTTAAATGCAAAGTCTAACGTGTCACATCTTTATCACTTCTGCACCCAGCTCTTTTTTTGTGCTCTGTATGGTCTAACAGAAGAGCAAAACTCTCATCTTCTAGAAATCAATTGATTTAAGGTAGTTAGCTTTTCCCACACACAGGACTTCAATGTTTGTGCATCAGGTTGAGTCTTGTCAAGAGCAAGAGAGGAAAGCAGCAAAGAGGAAACTCTGAAACCTTAAAGAAATGTTCATTTGCCTGATGCAGTTCAAAGCTACAGAGCAGACTCTGTGCTGCTCCAGACACTGAGCAGACCCCTACAGCAGGGTGAAGCAGATTTATTACAACTTGTTCATATTTAACACATGGACATACAACAGCACTGGGGAATATGGGCTACTGGGTGATACAAATCCTGTAAGCAGCTTTGGAAACATCCCCTTCTGCAAGACACTGAACAACCTAGAAATGAAGCATCAGAGGCAGTGACAGAGCTGATACATGTATACATATGTATCAGAATGAGTTTATAACTATAATTGCATTTGAAGGATTCATTATTCCTGCAGCATTTCCTGCATTCACACTGCAGGTCATGTCCACTGGGGGTGCATTATGTGTGCCTGTGTTTCACTGCAGAGGTTGCAGAGCAGCAGTAAGACTTCAAAAACAGAATGGAGAGGACAGCCTGTTTTTCTCCTTCTTCTTCAGGGTGTGTAAGGAATAAATGCATTTACTCTGAAAGATTATTTGAAAAGGTGGTCCAGAGAGGCAGGGCTAAGGTCACCCTGTATTCTGTGTTCCCAGCCAAGCTCATCCAAATTAGCATCCAGAGAGAAAGTCAAATACAATAGAGCTGTCCTCACATACACCATTGTAGGTATGCTATGCCTGTGGAGAATAGTGGTTGTGAAGTGGACAAGGGAAGCCTACAGGGCTACAAGAAAAAGGCACTTTGTATCTTTGGCCTGTATGCACATAAGTGAAATGCAGTCCCTAAATCCCTTTCTGACCAGGGCCACACTTTGAAGCCAGACCTTATAAAACTCTCCCTTTCTTTCAGAAATTTGCTTCTGCAAAGATGGGGGTCAAAAAACTTGCCAGTGTGAGCAAGATTTCATCCTACTCATCTACGGAAATAGTGAGGATACATGCTTTCACTTGAGAGATGCTTTGCTCTTGCTAAAACTCTGCATATTGCTTAACTGTTGCTTAACTCCAACTAAATTAAAAGCTGCCAAAGGGCAGAAAAACCTCTCAGTGTTTTTAAATTCACACTAAATCCTTTGTCCTTCCTTCAGGTTTCCAACAAAGGAATGACATTTTAACAACTTTACACATGCCAGAGGAGAAAACAAGGATGTGACCAAAATAGATTCCATTGTAAAGCACCAGCTCCACAGGAGAAAGACCAAGCTCCCAAGGATGGACCAGGCTGACACTCATTCATGGGCAAAACATTTCTACTTATTCCAGAAGCCTTCAGCTTAGTTAAGGAATAAAACGACAGGGGGTCTTGAATTTTGAGCTCCTTTTGCTCTGAAGAGTAGAGATTGTGCTCCTGCTTCACTGATGAATTTGAAATGATTCTCTGGAGGCCTTGTTACTAACACTTGAAAGGTATGTGAAATTTGGTATATTGCATTCCTTTCCTTCATCAGGCATCAGTTCATGGTTTCATCAGGAAAGCAGCCCTGCGCAGCTGCATAGAGTTCACTCCTTGAGACTGCCTTCAAGAATACAATATGACTAAAACTTAACCAAGTGAACTGAAAAGAATTATAACGTTTTGGCCTGCATTGCTGAGTATGTGCTAGTAACACTACACAGTGCAGGTGTGAGCAGACAATACACTTCCCTTTCTAAACTAGTCTGCTTAAGAAGTGCTAGTATTATCCCAACAGTGACTATTAAGGTTAGACATGGGCTAATTAAAAACCTATGCAGCTGGGGTCTCGTCAGCATTAATAATTACTTGTATCTGTTTCCACCACCTTCCACCCCCACCTCCATCTCCTTTCCTCCTCTAACAAAAAAAAAAGTAATCTCTGTGCATGTATGTAATTACAGGAAACATTATGCATTATTAATGTGGCTGCAGCAGACAGAAAGTTCAGGTTTACTGCTCACCATTGTAGAGGTAAGTTGTAGCTACTGGCAACAGTCAGTTTGCCCGTGCATTAGATAATGAGACAGTTCAAGAGTTCCAACTGAAGAGGCCAAATAATACCAGCTATTTGGAAAAACACAGAAGTTGGAAGGCATGATGCATCAGAATCTACCATTGAGATGGACAACAAAGGACAACCTGTAAGAATTATTATCAGGAAAAATTTACTTGTGACAATAAGGTTGTGCATTTTCTTTGATCCATGCATGGGATTATGTTCAAAAACAATTACATGAGCTGGAAGTCTACAGAGGCTGGGCAGAGAGGAAACAGGTACAGACAGTACCCCATGAGATGAAGCACCACCTTCACAATGACTTTTTCCTACCAAAACAACAGTGTTCACAGTGAGCTGGAAAAAGTATGCATGTATGTCCTGTGATTTCAAGGAATATCAGACAGGTCAGGCCAGAAGTGCTCATTTCCTGGCACACCAAACAGTGACATATGATTACAGACATACATCTGTCAGGCTGGTATCTCCACATTAATGCTGAAGAAATGCCTTTCAGATTTCATTTTCTGTTGCTCTGTACAACATACTATGGTGCACAGAACATGGATACAGAGCCAGAACTCCTGAAATGAAGGCTTAGAACAGCAGAAACATACTGTGTGACTTGAACAGCAATAAAGTTACAGATTAGATACAGGGATTAAAGTCACAAACACTAAATCAGACCTGCTTCCCCAGCAGGATGCCCTTGCGTAGTTTCAATCTGAGTCACAATTTCTTCTTCCCCTCCACAGGGGGTTCCTTTCTTTGTACAAAATTTGTAACTGCTCTTGATAAAGTGCCTAAAACATAAAAATTATAAAAACCAGCAAGGAGCTGTCCTAGAGCTGAAGAGTCAGAAGCTTCTCCCACAGACTGCTGATGCAGGTCACGGATTTAAGGGATCTGCCAAAAACCTCAAGTAGACTCCCTGCCCTATAGGTCAGAGGGGAGGCCTTTGGTCTGCATTCAGAACCAAAGGGCTAGCTAGCATGAAATCTGGCACATATGCAATGTTAAAGCTTTGTTATCCCAGATCACTTGCGTGTTACTGAGCAAGCGCTGCAAAGGATTGTCATGACACCTACCATTTGGGGTGTAGTCCCTCACTTCACCCTGCTATCTGTCAGAACCTCCCTAGTGGCTTCAGGCCAAATGTTTATTCTTCCCACAATGGGAACAGCTACGCATAATGGAGATTAGGATAAAAAACACTGCAGTCGTGCCTTTGTAGATGACTTTCTCTGGTTTGAGCGGCAACAGTTAACTATGAGCTTTCAGCTACCCACAGCCATTGA
>VYZP01026006.1:2022-29253 GCA_013400635.1 Hypocryptadius cinnamomeus
GTTTCATTTCAGTTTTGCCATTACTAAATATTTATAATGGCTGATTTGCTTGAAAAAGAGGTCTTGATAGCAAATTGTCCTGAAATTCTGTGAAGAATGCAATGTAGTCTTTTTTGCTTGATAAGTATTTTCTCTCTGTTTCCAGTGATAGTCTAATTTATTTATTTATTTGTAAATTTGCAGATTTTAGCAGCAAAAGTATTACTTTTGCATGTTCAACTGCTTTCAATTTTATAGTGTTGTACACAGTAACCATTCCTGATTTTTCTTTCTGTTCAATCTTCTGGAGTATGTGGATATGTGTAAAAACAAACAGAAGTATTTTCTTTAGTCTTAGTCCAAACTTTTACTTCTGATTTAGTACTGTATTATTGAAGAGAATGTCTGGTAGCACTGCTCTGAAAATGTGTGTATTGCTGTTTTGTTTTTTGAAGGCCAACAACGAGGATCCCTTTAGCTCTTCCACATCAGGCTCTGTCAGCAGTGTCACCATAACTAAAAACTTGTTTGAGGAAGCACCAGCTAAAAATGAGGATGTTCCTCCTGCACTGCCCCCTAAGACAGGCACTCCCACCAGGCCCTGTCCACCACCACCTGGTAAGAGCTGACACTGAGATGTGGTAACAGTCATCTGCTTCGTGTTGGCAGAGGACAGGAATTATGAGGGGAGGGTAAAGGCTCTGAATTTAAAATGAATGAGCAAGATGTGAAACAAGTCCATTCCTGATCATTTCCTCAAAGTTTTGCATGGTGTTTGGGATCAGAGTTTGAAGACACAAAGGATTTAAAAAACAGGAAAAAAGACTTGTTACAAGTGTATGCAAGAACACAGCATAGCTGCAAATTAAATGGTTACTAATGTGCTACACTGTGAATCTTGAATTAAATTATGTTTAAAGTGAGAATTTAGTGTGCTTTATACATTGCAACACAGATGGGTTTAATGCAAGATCAATTAAATAGGGTTAAAGAACTGGCTTATGTTTTCAGGTTAACTTTTTCTAGGTGGCCTTGCCAGAGGTCTGTAGCAGTAACAGTAATAAACCCAAGTTCCCTGGGCTGTTTTCTCCTCAGTGACAGAGGAGTTTCTGGGGTGTTCCATGGCACAAGCCACTCTGCTTTCCAGAAAAGGCCATGATTATCATGCATAACAGCACCTTCTTGTGCTTGCAACAAGACCATATTACAACAGGCTCCTCACTCTCAATTTGCTCTTGCAAGCATAGGAAAATCTAGTATTCCTTTAAAAATTTCTGTCCTCTGTTTCATTGTCTTTAAAAACTCTACTGCATCGTTTGTTTCACTGTTACACTAAGTGGATGAGTCTTAAGGTGTTTTGAGAAACTGGCATGAAGCTTAAACATGTATTCACCTTTTCCTCAAAAGAAGGTGAGCACAGTAGATACAGGAGTGCTCATACTGAAGTTTAAACTCAGCTGTTTAGTTTCTAATGTTGGTGTGAGATCTGGTTCATGCTAATGCCTTGCAAGTAATCATTTCCATTGTATATAACATTAAAACAGCTGACATGGCGAGTGATGATAATTTGAATGTTTGATGTTGGTCCTTTTTTAAACATAAAAAGGATTTCTGACTTCATTCTATGGGAGTGGCTGTGACTTTTGGAAGGCAAGCTTCTAGGGGTGGAGCAGCAGCATCCTCACCAACAGATAATTAGGGAAAAACAGGTGGTTTTGATATGCACACTGAAAATGTGATTATCTTGATAACCATTCCCAATTAATTATTTTCCTAATGGAAATAAAATCTGAGGTACTTACATGTAATTATTTCTAATTACTTCCTTGGTTTGATTTAAAACAATGGAATGCTTTTTCGAGGAAATACCCAAAAATCTTTCTTTTAGTTCTTCTCTCTACTGGACAGTGTGTAAAAGGGCTGTTGCCTCTGAATTCTGTTACTTCTCTAGATACTGATAAACACTCCCATTTCTTGATTTTGGGGAAGATTTGGTGATTGTGTATTTTGTATTCTTACAATTATTAATTGTAATAATTAATTATTAACTCTTCCCATGCAGAAATAAAATTCCCTGGTTGTCATTTGCTTCTCCCACATTTTTCAAGAAATAGGCAGGCATTGTTTGTCAGTAACAGAACTGTAAAATCACAGAATGGTTTGGGTTAGAAGGGACCTTAAAGATCATTGAGTTCCAAGCCCCTGCCACAGGCAGGGACACCTTTCACTAGAGCAGGTTGCTCAAAGTCCCATCCAGCCTGGCCTTGAACACTTCCAGGGATGGGGCAGCACAGTATCATCAATGATACATGGGTAGAACATCACCAGTGAGAGCGATGGCAGTGTTATCTGGGAAGTGTCTGAGTAAATCATATGTTTCCTAAGGGATGTTCTCCAAATCTCTAAATCATTGCCAGATGAGAATCTCTTTTGCTCTTATGAAGTAATTTTAAACTAATTTTCAAGGGTGATACGTGAAATAATAAGCACCTTTGTTCAATTCTGTAGTTTTAATCTGAAATGGAAACAGAAGTAAATTTTAAAATACAGCCACTGCAAGTGTGGAACCACTTGCAGAATTCAAGAAACTGCACTGAAACCTCTTGTCTAAACAGTAACATATAGAGGGAGTGGTGGGGTGGAATTCAGCTCAGCTCTTCTTGGAAGTAATTGGGTTAATGTCCTCAACTGTGTTGAAAGTTGACTGGGGTTAAGCTGGAAAAAACCCAACAGAATAAGTGGGGGTTTGTCCCTGATTCTGTTTATTTGTAGCTTCCTAGGCAAGAATTAACAAAATGGCTCAGCCTGTGATTGCTTGTTATCATACCCCTTGTTTTAAACTGCAGAAATTCCTGGTCTTAGCATAGGGAGAGGACATGGTGGTTTGAAAACTTATAAATGTAATGTATTTCTGCTCTCTGAATAAAATTGTGCTAACAGAATTTTAGCACAATTCTAGAATCTGTGCCGACAGAATAGGTGCCCAAAACTGTTAGAAATTCTCTTTCCAAAACAGTTAATTTATATACAACTGTGTTCCTGACTCATTAACATACATGTGTTCCTTTTTACCTGTTCACCCTTTCAGAAAGTGTGAGCTGTACTCTCATTTTTTAAATTGGCAACCCTTCCTCTGAAACTACAGCTCCACTAGCTTGTGGGAAGAGGTTGCATTCTAAGTAGCTTTTGAATGTTTTTTTTTTAATAGTTTTGGCATGTTATTACCTGCTATCTTAAATTCATTTTAAATTCATTTTAATCTAAGGGAAAAGACCTATCAATCAAATAGACTCTTCAGATTCCTTTAAGTCGAGCGACCCATTTCAGCCTTTCCCCACCCCAGACATTCCCAAAGAACAAGAAGCAAATCTATTCTGTGATCCATTTGCTCCCACCAGCATCAGTAAAGAGGCTGACCCCAACAATTTTGCAAACTTCAGTACTGTGAGTAAACACTTTTTACATTTGTTTCAGTATAATGGCAGCTTTGAAATGTTCACACTGAAGTCTTCAGTCTAATTTAAATTATTAAAACATATCCCATGTACACAAGGGATATTGCTTCCAGTTAAAACAGTGTTTACATTTAGTTTACAGCAGAGGCTGTCCTAAAATAAAATGCTGCAAAATGTTGTAGTTAATGTTTAAATTGAATTGGTTTTAAGCCCTTTTTCATGGACACTTTCTAGCTTTTAGAGGAGGGAATTCAAAAATATCTGTGTTCTAGGGATTACTGATTTTATCAATGTGTGCAGCAGATTTAAATTACAAATCTATAACAAGCACACTGTTAACTACCCAATCAAAAATAAACCAAAATGTGATTTTAATTTAACTGCCATTGAACTGTTTGGTCATAATTTTAATGTACTGAAATACTGATAAACAGCCTCATAGCAGTGTATGTTAATGAAATATAATTTGATGAGTTTTGAATGGTTAGTAAATTCCAGACTTATGCACAATGAAGTAAAATAGTAAGTGTCTCTTTATAACCAGAATTCATTTCATAGAAGTCGTGGTGTCCAAGCAGTAGAAGCAAATCTAAAGGTTTGTGCATGCCTATATATTATTTTCTTCTTTTGAGCTTTTGCAAGTAGAAGTTTTGAAAGGCATCATCTCACTTTCAAGCCTGTTAAATGCAATTTGCATTTACAGTATCTTGACCATACTGCTCTCTCTGTTCAGGCCTAATAAGCTACGTGCTTGATTGAAGTAAACTAAGGATTGTCAGGCTCTCAAAGTAGACTTGCACTGTTGGTGTGTCTTGGAGCATGGTAACTTCTGAAATGTGGTTATCCATCCGTGGCAGTAGTTAGGGAGACTGAGAAGCCACTTTGGAGGAGTTGCAAAAATGTTTATTATCTTTGTGGAGGAAATAGTGTTATTTTCCAGCTGCAATTACTGAAAATACTGAGTATGGAGAAAACTCAGGTGTTTCTGCTTTTATTTCCACAAGAAGCAGCTCAAAGCAGAGACCTGGAGTCTCTAACCTCTAACCCTTTCAGTTAATGCTGGGACGTCTGTGAGGACAGGGGCTTCACCTACCTCTTAATTTTTCTGCATGTTTGCTAGGAAGAAACTTTAGCATAATCTTTTCTGTTTTATTTAAGATAATAGCCTTATCTCTCTCTGATTTATAATCATTGTACCAGAGGTATTTAGTTCACAATCAGTTCTCATCAATATACATGGAAATAATCTGTTCTTTTTTTCCCCTCTAATATCATGCTGACCTTTCTCTGTATTACTACCAGCCTTCTAACTCTACAGTTACCCTTATCATTTTGCTGCTTCTTGGCAGCAATATTTGTCATCTACACATTCAGAAACAGTCTACAGCTAAATTTTTGCAGTCATTTTCACCTGGAAAAGTCATCCCTAATGAAAGCAGGATAAATCAGGATGGCCTACAGTGTGAATAGGAGTGTGCTTTGCAAAATGTTCTCCTGATTTATTCAAAGTTTTTCTTGTATGGACTGGTATTTAACCAAATATAACTGTATTTAAATTATAGCACTTTCTGCTCAGTAACATTTTAGAAACTTAATACTGAAATTTGAAACATGGCATATTTCATTAAAATACATCCTTTTGATGGCTTCAGTGCACTTCTTAGTAGTTAAACCTTAGACTAAGCCAATTTAGTCTATTACAACTACAAAACAAGTAATATTTGAAGAGTAGAATATGTAAAATTATTGAAAAACTAATTGTCCCTTAAACTGAATGTTTGGACAGTAATAATTATCACTGTATTATTAATCTGTCTTATTTTGTCTTTTAAACTTGCAGTATTCTACTGAGGAAGACATGATTGAATGGGCTAAGAGAGAAAGTGAGAGAGAAGAAAAAGAAAGATTAGCAAGACTAAAACAGCAAGAGCAAGAAGACTTGGAACTGGCTATTGCACTCAGTAAATCTGAAATATCAGAAGCATGAAGTTTAGAATAAGATTTTATCTGACGTAAACTGTTTTGTCCCTTTTCCGAGTACCTAACCTATTTAAATGTTAATCAGAAAATGCATATATACAAGAAACTATGAAAGGTTTTAAATTTCTGAAAGTGATGTGAATGTTTCTGCTAAATTTAATCCTTTTGGTTATTGTTTGAATAATTGTTAAGTTTAGCATTCAATTTCTCTCAAGTTTTCAGGAGAGCAAAGTACTTTTCCCAGCTGAAAGCAAATCAGTTTAAAATGCAGTTAGAGAGACTGGGGTTTGACTGTAATCTATCAGCAGTTGGTAATTGAGCATAAAGTGAACACAGCAATTATTCTGTCATGGCTGACTGTCTCCCATCAAGCAGTTAGTCACTGGAAACCTTTTATTCTTCTGAAGGGGTTTTAGTAATGCCAGAATTGGAGAGTGCTTTATTTTATATGTATGCATATAGATTCTTTTTCTCCTCGTTGAAGATTTTATGTTGGGTTTAACATAAACTTCATGAAGTCTCCATCAGAAAGAGTATGTCTTTCTGAAACCTTTATTGCTTTTCCTGCATGATCATAGGTTTTAAGACAGACCTGTTATTTTGTTTTATAAAGCAATTAAACTGAAAATACATGTGCATTTGCTGTTGGCTAAGGTGACTGTCAAATTGTGAGACCCCACTGCTATTTGAGCCACATTTGCCTGTGAAATATGCAGCTGAACTGGCAAGTTAATGAGTTCCATTTGAAATAGGATTGAAAATAAAAAGAAAAAACAGGTAGTCTGATTTCTATTTTTTTTTAACCACAGTTGTTTTCTGTATATGTAATTTATTGAATGCCAACTGATAGTTGCACCTTAAACTGAATGATTTCTGAATGGTCACTGAGTCAGAGTAGGATTGATAGAATGTTAATGAAAATAACTTAATGAAAATAACTTATTGTTCATTTTGAATGAATTGTATTTGGAAAATCAGTTTCATTAAAATAATTCCAAAAACAGTAATCTTGTCCCCTATCTAAGAAAAATGGATGGCAGCAGCATAAACATCTAGAAGGGGTTTTTTTCTTGCACTTTTAACCTGTGGTATTTCTTCTGAGGAAATTGAAGCATTTCAACACAAAGCACTGGGGCAAAGGGGGAGAACTCAGCCACACTTCAGTATGTTTAAGCTCTTCCCATTACTTGTCAATGCTGCTGTTGCATGAGTTTGAGGGTTTTCAATTTTTCAAGAAAAAATGAGTAACCTGACTGAGATGGTTTTTCTTTTGCACTGGGAGATGAGCATTTAAACACCTGCTCAAAAAAAAAAAAAAGTAACTTAAAATTTTGGAAGTATTAAATAGTTATAACTTATCTTATACATCTTTGTAATGAGTATACACTAATCTTGCAAATCATATGCTTAACTGGATTACATAGTTTCTTATCTTTTGTTAAAAATGTATACTCAGTGGACCAACACAATATTATATGTATATATTATATATATATTCCTGCTTTCCTTTATGGGATTTAAAGTTTTGAGTCATTTGATGTTACATTTCATGTTACTGACTCTGACTATAGGACTTTTACTCAGACTACCAACAAACCACTGCTGTGAGCTAAATGGCATTACTTTATGAAGTTTTAACTGTTTGTTTTGTTGGTTTGTTTTTTTTTTTTAAACAACTTGTTCAGGTGGGATTAGCCTCTATTTATAGACTTCCCTTTTGTTTAAAAATTCTAACAATAGCCTGTAATTATGAACAAATAAAGTTTAAGTACATAAATGTGAACTGTTTGCCTGTTTTTTCAAGAGGGTGCTGTGAGATGTAAAACATTGTGTGAATGGAATGCAGTGTGAGGTGTCCTGACTGCAGCCTGGTGTCTGTGGCCTTTGCCACCTGCCACACCTGCCATGGGTCGCCTTCACAGGAATAGGACCCAGTGGCAGAATTGTGTTGTCTTGTGTTATTTCCCCAGTAACTTCTCAACAGTTTCATTTACCTACCTAGGTTTAAATGGGCTGTTTCAGAATTTGAATATTTAGTAAATTTATGACTTCAGTATTGGAGTGTTTTAATTGTGCTTTAGCCTGAATCTTCGAAGTCATTGTGTCAGGGATGTGCAACCTCACGGTTTTGTGTTTGCAATACTGACAGAATGGTAATTTAGATGATACCAGATTTAGATAACAAAGAGTAAGGTTGGGAGAGTAACATATTTGTTCAAAATACTGGCAATTAAAGTCCTGTGTTTTCTTATTATGGAATGCTGTGTCATGTCAGTGAATACTGTTGAATTTAATTCCGTTGTTAACTAGAGTGAACATGAAGATTGCCTTTCAGATGCATCCATTTTTTCTTATAAGAAGGAAGAGAACAATGATTTTCCCTAATGAAAGATCTTTTTTGATCTTCTGTGGTAGGTAGAGTGGAGTTTAGTTGCCCCTGTTAGTGTTACTGAACTCTTGAATTCTCTGCAGAATTGTGTTTGCAGGGACCTCTGAGGCTTAAATTAGGAAAGGTGCAGAAGTAAAGAGGAAGGGAGGGAAGACAGCATAATGTTATCCCAGAAAAGGTGGGAAGGAATTTGTAATTCATCAGCTGGCAAGCCATCAATCAGTAATATCCTGAAACATATCCATCCACAAGCTCTTTAAAGAAACAAGGAATAGCAAAACACACAAAAATAACACCAGCTGTGTTCCCGTTCCTTGCTCAGACTACTTCAGAATTCCTGTGGTGCTAAAATGGAGACACCTGGAGCTTCCTGGACCTTAAGATTTCAACTGAAAACAAAGAGCATTAGTTTTTAGAGCAGGTGATCTGCTGATAGAGGGGAGAAATGCTGCATTGTTTGGATGTGTGTTCAGGAGGTCAGGATGTTGTTTCTAGTTATCTCTTGCTGATTTAATAAGTGAGTATGGACAAAGCACTTAATGCAAAGCCATTTCCTGTTCTGTAAGTGATAACAGGTCTCACAGTTATTACATAACTGCTCTAATCTGGAAAGACAACCTTGGGCAGAGTAAAAGGAATTTTATCCCATTTTACTTTTGTATCCTGTAGATAGGAGCGATGATATGAGGTGTTTTCTCTGTTGGTATAAGCAGCCAGTTGCAGTCCTATACAGGACTATACAAATAACTGGAAATAAATTAAGAATTTAACAGAAGTGCTGTTTTATACAAGATATTTGAGGGTTTAGTTTGCTGTAATACAGAGAGAAATTCTTGCCTTTGACTTCAGAGGTCTGTCCTGGCGAGAGATCCTGTAACACTGTCTGCAAATTGTCAGCTGTCTCAGGTTTGCATGTGCCAGACTCAGTCTGGCCCACACAAACTGATTTTCCTGTGTGGCCAGAATTATTGTTTATTCTGTTGAGACTATGTAGCATTGAAATGTTTGTATTCAAAGCCAGAAGGTCTTGAGGATTGTTTTCCATAGAATGCAGTCTCTCCTGAGCTGCTACATGAACAGGTGTGGTCACTTACAAAGAAAAAAGTAATTTTAAAAGACTCAGTGGGTTTTTAGGTAAGATCCTTACAGAATTTTTTCAATACTTACTGAAGCTCTGCTAATACCTCCTTATTTTTAAAATTAGGGTCCTTGAGTTCCAAACAGTTCTGAGGATTTTGGAGTGCGAATCTCATTTTGGGCCCATATTCAGTAATAATTTTTACTGAATAAATAATTCAGTTGAGGTTCAAATCACTGACCCTGAATCCTGGAAAAGGTAAAGTACTTGTCGAATGTTAAACTCATATATTTAAATTCTCTAATTTTCTTTAATATACTATTCATTTAACTTAAAATATTTATTTTATTTTACTGTCAGATATTAAAAGCAGAGCTGTTCTCAAACATACAATACTATTCTCAGGGGAGCAAATTTGTCATTCTGTTTTAGCTTTTTCAACTTTGTTCCTACAATATATAATTCTAAAAGTTGTAAAAAGTAATTTAGAGGTGATTTTGGGATGATTATTAATAAAAATGTTCTTTAAGTTAGCTGTGACTGGCCACAGACAATGGGCTGAAGTGCTGAACTACACAGGAAGACAGGAAGTCTGGCTTAATTGTGAACGCTGTGAGCTGGAATGTATGAGCCTCACAATTCAGAAAATGGAATCTGTGTAAACAGGTATTTTATGCTGAAAAACGTGGGCTTGCATTTGTACCAAAATAGCTCTTTTGGCAAAGAAAGCACGGGAAGGTGCTTGTCACAACTCTCTTTGCTTGCCCTCACTGAGCTAAAATGCTTGATTTAGTGGAGACAATCATGACTTCTCGGCTGGTGTCAGAAGAGGGAATCATCCTTCAGTCACTGGATGTCTGCCTCTCCTCTTGGAGCAGCTGCACCCCGAGCACTGGAGCGTGAGCCCGTCCTGCCACCCACCCCTTGTTCCTCACGTCACGAGCCACATTGTCGGTGTGCAGCTAATAAATTCTTTCTTTTTTTAACCTTATACACCCACTGTTCCCGTTAATGTGCCCATTGTTTCTTTATGTCAACCCAGTCCTTCTGTTTGTCCTGCCACTCCCTCGGCCGTGTATACCTTTGCCTTCCTTTGCCTTGTTCATTTCCTCCCACAGGCTCCTTTCTTTTGTTAATCTCTTCTGAACTGTTATCCTCGTAACCCTGAAGCTGCGTGATTGATACGTCTGTAACATAAATAATGGCCAAAGTAATGCAATTTTTTTTTCAGTACTGCATATTCTATTCCCAATTTCAATGGGATTGGTTTTCTTTAATAGAGGAGACAAGTTAAAATTGTAAATATTTATTTTGTTGATGAATTTTATGTTAATGAACAAATTAAAGAATTTAATTAGTTAGATCTAATTATGTATTTATGTGATTTGGTCATAACTTGGTCCCTCTGATGTCTGAGCCCTGTGGGGTGTTACTCCTGTGCTACAACTCGCTAACCCCTGTGCTGGGGGTAGACGGCTGCACCCTGGCAAACCCAGAGTGCAGCTAATTGAAAACTTAGCGAAATACGAATTATGTTTTCCTCATGCTTTTTCTCGAGAGGAATTAATGACTCTTAATTCCAGCACACAGAAGCGATGCCCACGTTCCTCTGGGCTGTTCCCGGTGCGGAGCGACACGCCCGGGTCCCGCCCCTGCGCTGCGGTGGGACCGTAACTCCGGGGCATCATCGCATTCCAGCCGGTCCCATCCCATCCCCATCCCATCCCCATCCCCGCCGCCGGCNCTCCGTCCCGGGCGGGAGGAGGGGCCGGGAGCGCCGGCCGTGGGACGGTGTGAGGGCGGTGGGGCTCCGGGGGCTGCAGCCCTGAGGGCAGTTCGGGCCCCCGGGCTGACCCCGACGGGCACTCGGGGCTGGGGCTGGAGCCGCCTGCGGCCCGCGGGCAGGGGCTGCCCAGGCCGGGACCGACCGGGCCGGGACCGACCGGGCCATCCCGCGGGCCGCTCCGGTCACCGGCCTGACCCCGCTGAGGGAGGGGGGCTGTGCCCACCTGTGCCGGCTGAGCCACCCCAGCGCAGCCACTGCGCGGGCACAAACTGGTTCTTTCACTTTGAGGGGGTTTTCTTTTTTCTTAGACAGGAGCATTAGCTTCAGCTAATTACATACCTGCGCAGCAGCCCTTCAGTAGTTATATGCAAATTGCCTTTGGGCTTCAAAGTGTTGCTGAAGAGAGTGTCATGTCTGTGGGAGACCAGGTCCTTTTGCTTTGAGCTCCTGTTTGTGCAGCTTGCAACACACCTTGACAGCGAAACGCTGACGTTCATTACCCTGTAACTCAATACCTTCTTGCTCACCCTCAAGAGGGAGCTGCAGGTGGATAACTTTCTCCATTCCAGGTGTGCACTCCCACTGCCCCTAAAATACATAAACTTCCATTGTGTGCGTGTGAGAGAGTTGTTTCTTCAAAAGCTGAATCAGTCTGCAAACAACATTCTTCCCCCATGATGACGGCGTGTTAAATTTTAGACATGGCTGCGTTAAAGGTCGGCTTGTGATTCTGTATTTGACATAAGATATTTATAATAATCTGTGCAGGAGTAAAAGCTTTTAAGAGTGCAGTTGTTGGAGGGGTTTGCTGCTTAGAGGAGTGGTAATGCCTGTCTTCATGGTTCTTCATCAGGTGTTTGCAGCAGTGGTGTGCTCTCTGGCTGCACACTTTCCCTTTATCTTAAAGTTGAAAACAGCAAACATTTACCTGAGACTTTATTTCTGCTGAAGAAACCATGATGGGAAAAACCATTTCCTGAACTTTAGATTATAGAAGCTGTACTTCTATACAGCTCTTTTTTGGTGGCATTGATATTAGTGTTAGAGTTATTTCAGAGATCAAAGGAGGTGGTCTAGTGGCATTTAAAGCAACAAAGTCCTGTGGGATTTAAAAATCTAGAGTGCTAGACTTGCTAATGATGAAAAATGTCCTGTCTACTAGTATTTATATATATAACCCCTACCTGGAAGTACTCAGGGTCTGGTTGGATGGGGCTCTGAGCAACTTTGTGTAGTGGAATGTGTGCCTGCCCACAGCACAGGTTTGGAATGAGATAACATTTAAGGTCCTTTCCAGCCCTGTGAATACTGTGATTTTTAAGAGCTTTATATAATTTTGTTGCCATGCTCTGTCTTGATAATTCTTTAATGGATGGCCCAGCAATTTAAAAAAAAAAAATTAACTCCAAGCTGGAAAAGTGGGCTGTGTGTTTGTAATAGTGATGTTAAATGATACCATTAAACGACCTCCAGGTGCTGTGTTTGCAATGACAATAGCAGCAGGCTGAGGGACTGCAGTTACATTGTGCTTCAGGACGTTCTCAGCGTGGGGAGCAATGTGTGCAAAAATATTTATTAGAAGCAGGAGGGAGCTGGGTGAATTTTCCCAGGTTGGGCACGTTGTCCCGAGAGTCTGTGTTACTGAAGCTGCTGGAGCACTTGGTGCTGGCTCCTCATTGCCTTTCTGGAGCTCCATCTGCTGGAACCAGCTCTCCCATTCCAGGGAGACACTGCACTGGGATCTAAAGGGATTCAGATGTTTCCAGCACTGTGCTACAAAGTGTTGAAAAGCATCTATCAGGAGTTTGGCTAGTTTGTGGGAAAAGATTATGGTTTTATTATTGTAGTTCATATTTTATTTAAATCACTCCTTTAAAACCCCAATGAAGCTCCCAGACAGTGTTTCCACAGATCTGAATTTGTGGTTTCTTTAGGTATCATGTATGTTTTGGGAATAGATTATCAGATCGTAGTAGGAGGAAACATGATCTAGTGGAATGATTTGAACTGAAAAGTAAACAGATAATTGAGTAGGGGTGATGAAAAATGACCTCCCATTTTAGAGATTTTCAGCTGTTGTCTTCAACTTGATAATAAAACTTTCAGTCATCTGTTGTGAAAAAGCAATTGTCAGAAGAAAGTCTCAGTCTTAGGATGGTCATTCAGATATACTTGACTCAATGGCTGAAGCCTCAGCTGTATATCAAACAGAATGCAGTACTGAACTTGGATGTCATTTTACATTTCTTTCTAACTAAAATTGCCATCCTGAATTGATGAAATCTTCTCACTGCATCTGCATTAAAGCTTTTGCCTTTTACCAATCCTTGTTTCCTGTCAGAAAGGGAAAATTGACAGAAAGATCCCAGACTAACTGAATCCAAGTCAACATCAGCCTCACTTGTTTTAGTTTTCCTTTGTTTTTTCTCCTCGGGTAGTTTGCTTAGTTGTTTTTACACTCTGAAATGGAGAGAATAATAACTGTTTTCTTCTTGAAGCCGTTGTGCCAAAGAATAACTCTTCAAAAAGGCTTTGGCAATGTCGAGTGCCAAGACAACTTTCTACTGGTACTTCTTTTTCTGTTCTTGAGTATTGATTCAGTGGGCAGGTTCAAGAGAACTGTAAAGGTGTATTGAAGTGCCATGCTTGAATTTTTATTTAATTGGAGAGAAAGTGGCATTGTTAGTGATCAAGGTGCTGTGAAGTATGCTTTGCAGATGACTTCTGAAGAATAAACTCAGGTTGTTGGAAGCTCTCAGAAAAACTTAATTTGTAATGCCATGTAAAGCAATGATTAAAGGCAAAGCAACAATCCCCTTTTTGTTCAGATATTTTGTGTCGTTCCTATATATTATTTCTATGGAAGCATGAGCCTGTTCAGCAGTGGAATGGTTTTAAAAGTTTTTGTTGTTTTTTTTTTAAGTTGCAACAAAACATGTTACAGAGTAATTTATTTTGAAAAGACTTTCCTTAGATTTAATGAAAAAAAAAAACCAAACAAAAAACCCAAACCCAACCAAATTAAATAAAACCAAACAAAGAAACATTTCCACTCACATGAAGTACTGCAGGAAAATGCTTTTTGGGCCAGAATGTGTTGGTCACCACACTGAAGTCTGAAAGAAGTGAAGTGTAAATCAGCATAAACAAGTACAAACCAGACATTCCCAGGTAACTCTCTTGTTACCTACCCAGCCCTTATCAGTGCTGGAAAGTGCAGAATCCAGCCAAAAGGGGGAATTGTCTGACATCCCTCCCTAAATTCTCACCCAGTCTGATTTCAGAAGTAATAGAGATCTCTACCCTGACCTTGCAGTCCTTAGGAAAACAAATCTCACAGATTTTGTCTGGCTTCTTACCATGAACGCAGCAGTGAGTTTGCATTTTGCTTCATGCTTTATTTGTTTGTTTGCTGGGTACCTAAATGTGCTCAATACCATTGCATGGTAGTGATCTAGTGCAGCTCTTGCTGATTTTTTTTTTTTCTCATTAGTTTTAGTGAGATTAGAATTAGACCTTTAAAAATGGAGGGTAACTATGTCAGAAGTGTAGGTGGACCGAAGGCAGTAAAACTGAAAAGTCAGAGGACTTGGAAAAAAGAGCAAGTGGGTACTATAAGGTTGTCTAAAAGCCCCAAAAGGAATTATATCAATCACATGTGACCTTCAAAGTTACAAAGATTGTAGATCATCTGAATTAAAAAAGAATTATTAAAGCTTGCTAAACATTACTGTGGCGTAATTTATGATGAAAATTTACTCCTAATTGCATTAATTTCTGTAATGCTGAATATATTTGGTTTATTTCAATGTTGATCCTGTGTGAGGTAACTTTTTCTTTGTACATTCCAATAGATCAGTGCTGTTGCAGGATGTTTGGGCTTACTTTTGTAATATGCCAGACTGTGTGTCTTTTTATATATTTTCATTCTGTCTGGTGCAGGCAGTTCTGCTGACTGGGAGTGCTCACCCACAGTGGCGCATTTTGCCCTCTGAGCAATCATGGCAGCACAACAAGGAAAGGGAACAGTAGAAATGACACCACTACATTTTATTTGTCTGAACAAACCTATCTTAATCAATTTATTGCACGGTTTGCCCATTCAAATACAGGATGAGAACTGTGAGCCTAATGCAAACTAGATCCTGCTTGGTCCAGGTTAAACATGGTGGGACCAAGGGCAGAACATGAGTCTGCCAATTCCCTGGTCTTTGTGCTGCTCACTGGACTGCTTTGTCACAACCCTGTGATTTGTGAGCTTTTGCTGGAATGGAAGAGCTTTTTATAATTCCTTTGACATTGCTGAAGCATGATTAACTCAGTGATTTGAGAGCTGAATTAGCCTCAAAAATAAATGGTGTCATACTCCATGTACAACTTGAAATACTATGAATTCCAGAATTGTACCACTGTTGTGTCTCTATGCAGAATATTTGTAGAACATGAATATTGAAACCTTTCCAGTTACTTTGTTGTTGAAGTAATGGCATTTCTGCAGCACTGAGGAGTCTTAGACATAGGCCAGAAAAGTGTTCAGGAACACAGAAAGATAAATGCTGAGGTATTAACAGCTTGGCACATAGAACAGGAAGGGATATGGTAGAATTAATTTTCTTGCATTAACTTATTTGCTTTTGAATTATGAAGATATTTCTGTATTGTCTGAAAACTGAATAGTAACAAATTATTGTGTGAACTGCTTATTTGTTCTTTTCATTCAAGATTATTTCTGATCTCATGTGGGTTTGGAAATGCTTGCAGAAGAAAAGAATTCTTCCCAAGTGTTGCGCTTTTTGTTCTCTTTGAATGTTGAGATTTTTTTCAGACTGACAACTTGTAGTGCAGTGTTGCTCAAAGAAGTCAACTATTTAGGAAAGTAGTAGTGAATTTAGGGATGATGTGGAGAACTGGAAAAGGCTAAAGGAAGTAACTCCAGGTGTACCCTGCTATCTCCTAATGTCCCTGTGATTATCCAGCATGAGGAGAACAGAAAATGGTGTCATGGCAAGAACTTCCATATTTCTATATCTTTTTGAAAACAGGCAGTGGGAAGGACATTCTGGTGTCAGTGATGGTACCTTGGGATGTGAACTGCTGAGCCTTTGCATGACAAAGGCACAGGGAGGAACACCTGGGGACACAGCAGGTGCTGAAGACCCCCAGACTTTTTCCTGTTTAGACTGTGAGGGGATAAAAGCCCCAGGGGTTCCTTTTTTCAGAGTCCCTCCTTGGAGGCACCAGCTCAAGCTGTTATTTTGTTACTGCACCAAGATGAAATAATTTTAAGGATTGGGACATCTGAGACTCTGTTATGGGAAACTGGAGGTCGAGCCTGTCTCACTGTGAGTGTGGGATGTGCAGCTGGGAAGGAGCTTTGGTCCCAGCCCAGGTGCTGGGACTGTGACTGCCAGTGGCTCCTGGATGGTCACACAGGGAAGTTTCCTTAACACTGAAACTTTGAAATGTGCTTTGGGAGGCTCCTCACATCAGTGAGTGGTTGAAGTGTTAGCGCTGGTGAAGCTTAAATGGTGTTTGATTCTTCGTATTTTATTCTCCTCCTCCAAATGAAGTTACCCATGCACGCAACCGCAGCTGACTTATGCAGATAAGGTAGATTTGGAAGAGAAATGCATCCATATTTTAGGATATGACTGATTTAACTTGCTTTTAATGTTTCACAGTACTGAAGGAGCTCTTGAATTGCTATTAAAAGCATTACTACAAAGGCACAAACCTCAGACTTACCTTTCTTTGTAAAGTTCTGATAATTACTGAGGCTGAGTATTTTAGCATTTTGCACAGTATAAGGTTCAAGATGCTTTTTTAATTGAAGAAATCTGAAAAACCCAGTGACAAATCACAAAGCTTATGCACTGCAAACTCATAGTATGAAACCAGTCAATATCATGCACACAGTGAAAAAAAATTATGCATAAATATGGTAACTCCCATGCTCAAAAATTGTGTGTCTCTTTCCTTTTTACAATGGAAAACTTTTTTTTTTTTTTTTGAAGATGCTTTACTGTTCATTAGTATTCCAGATTTTGGTTTTGCTTATTTCTGCTTGTTAATTTTGTTTGATACTGCTGTTGACATAGAAGGGATCTGGTGCTCAAGTAAAAGGGGCATTGCCTGGGATATTCCAAGGAACTGTGTTTCCAGCTAGAGATGGTGGGGATGCAGTGGAGTAAGGAGAGCAGTTCTTGCTGCAACTCCCAGGATATGCTGTGGTTGTGATTTGTGAAGCAACCCCACTCATGGTCCCTGGGGCAGAGAACAACGATTTCATGAATAACAAAACCACAAGAAGAACCATATGACTGTCCTTGCAAAACCTGCTGCCCAAAAGCAAGAAAGGAAAGAACCTTGTAAAACCAGCAGGGAAATGGCCTAAACGTGGAAATATTTCAGATCTGAGTTTTTTACATTTGCTTTCTTTAGTTAAAAGAAAACATATGTATATGTGGGGAAGGAGAGGTTGCATACTGAAGGTAGTCTGAGTATGTAGTTGTTTCTAGAGCAGTGGTATTCAAATAAAACCCTGCCAAATCAAGTCTTGAAGAACTTGGCAGAGACAGCCAGAGCCTTCACCATACAGGGCTTTAAGGACTATTTGGAGAATGCAGTATTAATTAGAAATTGTACAAACAGCTAGTGAGAATGATGAACAGCCTTTTCAGAGTAGCCCATGCTTCTGCCATGGAACCAGGCAGTTAATTTTAGGTTGTAACCAGTAGTTATTCCCAGCTAGGGGAAAAAAACCCAGTAATGTCTTTTATCTCCTGCTGTGGCTCAGGTACACAATGCTGTTGGGAACATGTAATGGAGTCATTATTGGGGCAGCCTGTGGATCTATTACAGTAATTTTTGTACCAAATGCAGCACAGGCTTTTCTGTACAGGATGCCATAAAACCAGCAAGAGATTTAATCAGGTATGTTAATGGATTCAGAGTATCTTCCTGGAATTGTCCTTTGCTGGTTTATCATTTTTGGGTCTTCCTTCTGCAGTGTATGTCTTCATTATTGGTACTGCTTTGGGTAATCTAGCAAACAGATAATTTCTGCCATTAGATGCTCTTAGAGAAACTAATTTATGTAAGTAGATCATGGCTGATCAGTTTCCACAGTCCAGCTCTCGTAATGAGTGGAAGGACTGGTAATGCTGCTTGTAGTTGTGTACAGGGCTGGTGCAGCTGATGTGCCAGCAAAGCAGCTCAGGGGAATTCCCTGTTGCATTTTGGGCAAAATCAGCCAGATGCACTCACTCCACTGATTAAATTGTTAGTGCCAGCTCGCCTCATGGCATTAAAGAGAGATTGTGACAAAGAGCATGTGAAGTCTCAGTTCCTCCCAAAGGTACAGGAACTAACAAGAAGCAGCAGTTTGGCTGCAGGATTGGAGCCTGTTTTGTGGAGAATCCTTGCTGGGAAGAAGCACTTGTTTGTGTCTCTCGCCTGCGTGGTTCTCACATTTGCAGCAATTACTGCCTGAGTGCCGCCTGTCAGCTGCTCTCGTTTGGCTCTCCGTTCTGGTTCGCAGCTTTCTGATGTGGGCCACTGCCGCATGCAGTAATTCTTGTTGTTTCAGGTCTGTAATTACGAGAGTATTTGGCTTCTGCCTGGGCTGGACAGGAGAAAAGGTGGCTGATGCTGCTGCTCGTTCCAGACAGGTCTGTGGATCAGAGACAGGCTGGCAGCCGCCGGCCCCTCCTACATTAGAGGTATCCAGCTGCATTTGGATCCAGGCACACGAGCCTGGTGTGGCACGGACCGGTTCCGAATCGCTGGTTTGTGGGATGTGGCGGTGAATTAGCGATGCTCCTGTTCCCGTGGCGGTGTCCAATCGCAGAGTGCGGTGCCGCAGGCGGGCGCTGCCCTGCGCTCCCACCGGGGCTGCCACTCGCCGCTGGCTCAGGAGCACCGAGTGCTGCTGGGGTTCGAGCCTGAAAGCTGAGTGGGCTTACGATGACTATGTCAGAACACGCAGGACACTCAGCTGAGAGGTGAGTAGCAGCACACAGCATTTCGCTTTTGGCTTGGAGGCAGTTCTGATCCTGCTTTTGGAAGCAGGAGGGAATCTGCAGCCCACTGAAGCATGACTAATCAGTTTGCTAAAATGCTGAGCACCCTCGAGTTTAAAGCATTTCTGCCCTATTGCTAACAGTGACAAGTGATGGTTTGTAGCATTTGTGTGAGGTGTGTGTTTTGCCCAGGTCTTAAGCCCTTGACTTGGGAGCTGCATCCTGTGGCAGGTTTCCTTGGAGTATGAGGGAAATGTGCCTCTTGTGTTTCTGCTGCTGCTGTGGGTAGCAGTGTGTATTGTTATTCCAGAAAAGATGCCAACTAATTATAGTATCTTATTTCTGCTTTGAGCTTCAGCAGTGGTTTTATTCTTTGTCATCTCTCTGTTTCAAAGGAGAATTTTGAAAAGGTTTATTTGTATTGAATGGGGTAATTCTGCTGCATGGCAAGAAACAAAAAACCAAAAGCCCAGGTAAAATGCTGGTAGTCTAAATATTTTAAAACAGGTGAAGATGTGCTTTATTCTTGTTAAATATATTACTTGGTTCAGGGACACAGATTTAAAACCAGGAAGATAGGAGTTTTAATACAATCAGCAATAATTGACCAAGTTTTAATTATTAAGCAGGGCTCAGAATAGCTCAGAATAGGCAGACATGATATTGCATTTTGTATGAGGCGGTTGCCAAAACTTGGTTAATCAATGTTTGCAAAGCACTCGCAGAGTGTCTTGGGTGCAAAAGGATTTGCAGTGTAGCTGAAGTTGTTATGACAAAGCCACTATGAACAGCGTCACATAGTGTTTCTCTCAAATTTAAAGTCCTGCTTTTTGTATATATAATTATACTCTTTATTTCTTTGCAGTCATTATTTGTGAAACCAAAACCAAATCACTGCTGCAGTGAGTGGTTATTACTGATGCTATCTGCTTGTGCTGTGCTCCCCTGCCTTTTCCTTAAGATGTTATCAGGACTTTGCTTTCTGGTTTTCCTTTCAGCATTCTGTGTTGTGCTACTTATTAAGGAACTAACACAGTTTCTAAGTCACAAGATAGATCACATTAGTTAGAGCTGCTCAGAATCAGGAACATGGTGAGGATTTGTTTGTATTTTGTTGGAGGATGTTTTGTACATGCTTGTATACAATATATTAGTGCAGTGTAGATCTTTGATCATTAGATGCAGATGTTTCAACTGTCCTAACACTGGCTAGGTGACCTTAACTTCATTAGTGCAAGGCTTTATTGTTTCTTTTGTGGATTTTTTTTTTTTTTTGTCCAGCACTTCTGGTGGTGATGAACTTGGGCCAAGCTAACTCAGCTGGTCTGTATTATCCTGTTGCCAGTAACCCTAAAGACCAGCTGAGAAGCCTTGTGACAGGTCAGGCTGACATCTGAATGTTGTAAATGGGAAAAGTACAGCCGGAGTAAGTCACTGAGAATCTTCTGACTTTGAGATAGCACAGTAGTTTATTTTGAGTGCAGTGGCACTTCTTAGAGACAGAGATGTTCCCGTGAACATGCACAATGGGAAATTTTAACCCACCTGTGAGTTTGTAGTGGTTTGTCATTCAGGCACCACTCTGAACATGAGCTGAATGAAGACAGATATTCCAGCAGTAGCTGGTGTAATATTCTATGCAGATTGACAATGTCTCATCCTTAAAGTGATAACATGATCATGATATCACCAGCTGGAGTCTGGCAGCCTTACAATGAGATGTGCATTGTCACCCAGTGCTTCTGTATTCCTGGTACCTGAGCTCATCAAATTGTTGTGCTCCCACATGGCAAATTCAGCATGTCCAGGTTCTTACCATAAAGTACGTGCAGTTTGGGTTTTTTTTTCAGAAAATGAAACACTTCATTGCTTTTCACATGTTATTTGGTGAAAGCATAGTTAGAAAACCTCAAAAACCCAAATCCACAAATGTAATAGGAGTCACTTTCACTTTTTGCAATGACTAAAGATAAAATAGCAGGTTATGCAAGGGAATAAATCTGGAAGTGAGGAAGGGCGGTTCAAGTGCATCAGTAATGCTCTGGTAGAAGGAGAACAGATGTGCTGAGCTTATTATTTCTTCTGGCAGGTCATCTGCATCAGACCTCAACGTGGCACTGCGTGAATGTATGGCAGCTCTGGATTTATTTCTTAACAACAAGTTCTCGGATGCTTTGGCTTCTCTACAAGCAAAGTAAGTTGATAAGACTTCCTACTTTTTCTCTGTTTATTTTTCTTTGCTTCGCCATCTCTCAGGAGATTTTGACCAGACAGCTGGTTCTCTCTTAATAGTTGATAAGTCTGTATGATTTTGGTTCAGAAGGGAGTGGTAAGTTAATGTGTTAAGTTTTGGGGAAGACTGATAAGTGCTTTACACTTGTGTGAGTAAATAAAATATTGTTATTTACTCACACAAGTGTAAAGCACTTATCTGTCTCCTAAAATTATAGTATTCATGTCCCCAGCTGTAATGCAGCATGTGAGATTCTTCCTCCTGGAAGAGTAAAAACCATCTTCTGTCACATTTTATTTTTGTCTTCTTTCCCATATTTTTCTGCACACTGTGAGAATCTGAATTTTATAGTTATGTCTCTAAATGAGCAACTGACCATCACTTGAAGGTTTGAGAAACATTAGGTATGAACTCTTTCTTTGTTGTTGTAACTACTTGCAGAAACTTTCTCACAGCTTATTTTGCAATTCAGCGTTGCGGTCATGCACTGTGTTTCCTGATTATGTTGCAGCCCAATTTGTAATGAGTGGCCCAGCTGCAAGCAGTGAGGTCATGAAATAGTTCCTAAAAATTGTTGTGTCTTTACAATGTCTGTGATCTGTCATACCCTGTCCTGAAGTTACCTGTGTTCTTGGCTTGTTGAAGTCTGTGGTTAATTTAAATTTCTCCCCCACCCACCCAATTTGCTCAATTTATTTTTGCACCACCAGCAAATTGCATCATGCCTTATTTCAGGGCACTGGAATATGAAAGCATTGAAATTCATAGTGTGTATTTGATATACACCAGGGATAACTACAATGAATGCTACATATCTCCTTTGCTGAGGTATCAGCCTCATATTTGATGCCAAAATCTGTAGTTTAGCCATGGAAGTACACTCTGGAGTAAAGATTAATGATAAATTGTAGCATCAGCTGTATAAATAATGCTGGGTTTATTCACAGCAAAGTTGTTTAGCATTTATATATCATCAGAAGGTCTAATAAAAATGGGAAGAAGAATAACTGTATTTTCATGAAATCCTGACAGTAAAACCCCTGTGCCCATCTAGGAAGGCTCACTCAGTGCTTAGCATAAAATAAGGGGATATTTTATTGCAGCAGGTTTCCAAAACATTGCAAAAGCTAGTGAGGTTATGGGTTGTTTTATTCTGTAAATCCATTTTTCTTCTGTTGCGTATGGTTTTCATTCAGGTTTTGTTGGGCTCTGCAGAACATATTTCATGAGCTGATTCTCTTTTTGTATCTGACTCTATTCCACACTGCAAAACCATTTTGAAACTAATTTTTCATGTTAGCCTGTTGTTATGAGGAGGCCCTTATTCCTGTTGCCTTTGGCAGTGAGGGAAATAGAGACTTATGATCTTTGTGAGTGCAATGAGGAAACAGGATGCTGAATTTCCCCACAGATGAAATCCATTATGGACACACTCCATGTCTTTAGGAATAAGAAGAGTTGTAGAGTGGGGACATGTGGTGGTACTGAGTATTTTCTTTCAGAGCCACCAGTTCCTCACTGTTCCCTTTTGGTGTGCTGAGATTTGAAATTAGTTTTCACAGCCCATAAACATACTATCAATGTTTAGAGAAATGCTTCTCAGTTTTTACATGCTTGTGGAAAATTTAATATCTTAGATTTTCGTGGCTTTAGCACTTCTGCTGTAGGAGATACTCTGCTCTGTATTACGTTAATGCAGATTCACTAAATTACTCACATTTGACTTTCACAATAAGTGTATTTGCAACTAATTTGGACCATGTGAAACTGACAGCAGATTTGGCGCAATGTGTGTGGCTTAAAATCAGAAGAGCTTTCCTTGCAGCTTAAAAATAAATATCTGAGGATGGTGTCTAGACTGGTGTTGAGGTAAAGCTCTTTTTTTCCTGTTAGAAAAGCAAATCCATCACAAAGAAAAACAAATCCATTGTAAAGAAGAGATCTCATTTCATAGAAAAAATACATCTGGTGTTTTTGCCTTATGTTATATAACTTTTCTTGTTTTCTGAACTACCTTTTAGCTTTTAGAGTCAGTTTTCATTATTATTAACAATCATTGTACAATAGTGGGTTCTGATGATGTTGTGCTTTCTGTAGGAAGTTTAATTAAATTTATCTTTTATATGGAGTACTCACACTGCATCTAAGAACTCTTAAGAAATTCCCAAAGTTCAGTCGCCAAGCACAGTAGTGATTTTCAATATGTAATGTGTTAACTGTTAACATGCATAACACTGAAACTGTCCAATCACTGAAGCAGGAAAAAAAATCTCATCTTCCTGCTCAGCCCTGAGACATGCAGTAAATCCATTAAATGCTGACTGGATTTTAGCCCTCGTGTAATTGCAAACAGACAATAATAAATTAAGGGTTGATTCTGGTGAGATGTCCCTTTCCCTTCCCAAGACAAATGTTTAATAATTATCCTGAAGGAAAACATGGCATAATCACCTGATAGTTTGGTGATATCAGATCCATTGGGAGAATGGTAAATAAGATAAATTCCTGACAGAATTATCTGGAACATTGGATGAGGCGCACCACATGTGTTGCTGATTGCAATATTAAAGGAATAATAAGACAATGATTTGTTCCAGGCAGTTGACTTTGTTCTGAAAATAGACTCCAAAAAGCACTTGGTGTTGTTTGGTGGAATATTAATTCTAGAATGAGTGTGCTTTGAAAGCTTTCCCTGGGAGCTGATCTCCCAAAGATCAGATGTGATTGTCAAATGGAGAGTGGTGAAAGAATAGGGGGAAGCGCACCCAGGTAGAGTGAAGCTCTAGATGATGCTTGGATAAATATGTTGCTCAAAGCTTGGGTTATTGTAAGGAATGTCATGAACAAGAGCAAGGTAGTTATTTCTAAGCAGTTTATCTTTTTATACCTGAGGTTTGGAAGAACACAACTTTTATAGTCTTTGTAAATAAATTAATTGCAAGCAAAATCTAACACAATTGTTGGTTTCACTTCTTTGCTGGAAGAACTTAGCACATTCTGAACTTTGGAAAATGGCTTTGGTTAAAAAGGCTCAGAGATTCTCTTGTTGAAGCACAGCTTTTTGTCTTGGTCCATCCTGGTGGTTTGTGCTAGCAAGGGAGCTGTGGTGCTGGCTGTTAACTTATTGCTACTGGGGAGTCTTGCAGGAAAAGGGTTTTTATCAGAAAATGTTGGTTCATCAAATTGGAGCATTTCTGTGAAAGCCTGTGCCATGGGTCCAGTGGGTTGTTCAGACATTGGTGGAACCTGGGATCAAAGGTGAGGAAAGCCCTCGGGCCCCTTGTGACCACGTTCTCCTGATGCAGGCTTGATTTGGGCATTATCTCTCACTCTTGAGTCCTCCTGGATGAACAGACTGCTGACTGGTCTGTGGAGAGTCTGTCTCACTCTGTGCTGTTGGATTTGTTTTAAGTGTTGGAAGCATCTTGATACTAAATCAACATATGGATTTGAATCTGAGGTTTCTGTAACTTAGGAATGTATGTCCTGTCTGCTGGATAACTTTAAAGGATCTATAGAAAAGATTTTGAGTGCTGTTTTTCACAAGAGATTATTAACCCTTGGTTAATTCTGAGGTCAAACCAAGCCAAGATGTTTGATTTTCATACTTCAGCTGGAAAGCTGTGACTATTCTCACTTAAGCACTTGTTTTAGAGCAGGAATAAAAGTGTTCTCTAGCAGCTCCAAGAAAGGGCAGTGCTTCAAGATGACAATGATTGCACCATAGTTGGAGAAGAGGCATGTGGCAGTGCTCCATAACTGCCTAAAGATATTACTTATAATCCTCTTATTCAGTCATGTGATACCAACTACTGGGATAAGTCATTAATCACAATATTAGTTGCATTCATCTCATACATGCTTGTTAACTCCAACAATGTCCTGAGGAAATTGCTGCTGAGGAATCAAAAGAAGAAAGGTAAGGAGATAACAAGTTTCATTCTGTATCCATCCATAAGAAACCCAGGCCTTAAAACTCCTGGGAATATGCCCGGATGTAGATTGCAACTTTAATTGAATGGTTAATAGAAATAGCATAGATAAGTTGCATTTCTGCCAGCATCCCCACCTCTGAAATAAAAAGAACAAATCTGAATGTTGCTAAATACCAGTTGGCTAATGATAGACATTAATTATTATCTCCTTTAAATATTAGAAGTAAAATAGATGAAACCATTGATTAACGAAGGGGTGGTTTGGTTTCAGAAACAAATTACTGGAGAGGGAAATCCCTCTTCACCATATGTATGTGAAAAGTACCAATTTTCCTTTTAGTGCAGTGAATTTATTATTTATCTGCTTTGCTTTAGAAAGCAAATTTCTGTAATTTTGAAAGGGTACTATTTCAGTCACTTCCCTGTGCTTTGAATTTAAGCCTCTGGAAGGGTTTTAGTTTAGTAAATAGAAGATGAAGTGTGTTTTTCTGTGCCCAGTGAGGCTGATGAATAATCTAATGAACAGAAACACTTCATCAGGCTGGCATTTTAGTGTGTTCATTTTTTTCTACTTTATCAGTCTACTGAAAGAATCGTGATTTACGAGGCCAAGAAAGAGCTGTCCTAACTCCACTGGATTTTAAAGTAATTTTTTCATTATCTATCTGTCCTTCTTAGCTTGCAAATGAGATGGATGGTAGCATAGTCTGGAGCTTATAGCACTTATGGCACCAGGATATTTCCCAAAACAGCTCTTCTGCTAGATTGGTTTAGATGGTGAGGGCAAGTAGGAATTAAGGACAGCCACAGAGCACAGACTGCAGTGAAGTTTAAAGATGTGCACTGCAAATTCCTTCAGTACAGCCATCCTGCTCTGTGTGTTGGAAAAAGAAGCCCTTTGTCATCAGTGTGAGGGTTGGGAAGCACCAGGCCTAAGCCACCACAGTGTATTAGATCATTGATTAATGTGGGATGATCTGAAATTATCCATTAAATTTTCATTTAGTTCAGTGCAGATACCACAGCTTAGGGAGACAAGTGTATTTCTGGGGTGAGAAATTACATTGATTGAGGTGTCGTTAAAGTCTGGCTTTTCTCCTTAAAAAATCTTACAGAATAAGAGGAGATGAGGTTGGAAGGCACCTCAGAAAGTCATGTACTCAAGGAGGGCCATTTTGAATGACTCCAAGGATACAGACTCTACAACTTTTCTGGATGACATGTGCTATTGCATGGTCACCCTGATGGTAAAAAATGTGTTTCCTGATGTTCAGCCAGAGCCTCCTGTCCTTCATGTTGTGCTCATTGCCTCTGATCCTGTCCCTGGGCACCAGTGAAAAGAGCCTGGCTCTGTCCTCTTTGCTTCTTCCCCTCAGATATTTCTATATATTATAGGAGCCCCTGAGCTTTCTCTTCTCCAGCCAGAACAGCTCCAGTTCTCTTGGCCTTTCCTCATAGGAGAGATGTTCCAGTCCCTTAATCATCCTCACCATCCTGCTCTTGAGTGTGTCCATGCACTGAGGAGCCCAGAGCTGGGCACAGCACTCCAGGTGGGGCCTCACCAGTGTTGTGCAGAGGGGAAGGAGCTCCTCTCTCATCCTGCTGGCAGTGACACTCCTCTTAATGCAGCCCTATCTTTGTCAAGAGCATGTTGTTGGCACACCACTTTCTGCTTGAAATAAAAAGAAAATGAAGAAGCGCCTGAAGTAAACACTTTGAGAACAGGTGTGCTGAGGGTGGAGATTTTGAAAGGATATCCTTGTTTGACTGCCAGTATTTTTGAATATTCCCTGCTATACAGATCTATGTGATCTGTTCTGGAGTGTAAACAATTGAAATAGCAATTGTTGCTCCTTAACAATATTTGTCTTAAGTCGTGCTGTTTGTCAGGGTGGATTAGCAAGGTCTACAGAGAGTTTCTGTGTCAGGAATTTATCTGAGCTCTCCTTTCAACGTATTTCTCAAGTCGTCCTTATTAGACCTTTGTGCCTGAAGATATTTTGATTCACTTGCAGAGAATTACACCAGACACAGGTGAATGTTCTAAATGCGTGCAATATACAAAGCCTCTTTGCTGTCAGAGGAAAGGTGCCAGCAATGGCTGCACATAGGAATTGTTTTCCTTGCACTAATGCCAAGGTTTTTTACTTTCTGCCAACGTGGCACTGTCTGAAACCCTACAGAATAATGTTTAAGTTGAGCAGATTGTGGTGGAGGGTTGGCAGAAGGGGAGAGGAGAAAAAAGCTGTGGTTTTTGATACAGACTCTAATGCTTCTGGTGAGAAGATCTGTTTCAAGGAGATTCTATTTTGGCCATGGTTATAGTATTGTGTTCCTTATCTCCTTGAGCCTGTACTGATTAACTGTCCAAAATT
>VYZP01026014.1:0-10189 GCA_013400635.1 Hypocryptadius cinnamomeus
GGGGTTAGTTTCGGAGCGGAGGCGGCGGTGGTCTCGCTGTCTCGGTTGTGCAGAGCTGCCTGGAGGATGACTTGTGATAGGTGGGCAGGAGTATGGGAGCAGAGAAACAGGCTGTCAGGAGTTAGAGGAGTAGATTTCTGTGAAGTCAGAATGGTGGGATTTCAAAGTAAAGTCTCAAGCTACTGTTTCTGCTGTTTGCTGAGACTTCATATTTCTTAATACTGGTATCTTGTTTTACTGTGACAACTCTTTGCTTCAGTCATTTTAAATAGTCTAACAAACAGTGTCAGATGGAAAAGACTTTCAATTGCTGCTAACCTGGGCTGAATTTGAACTACTGACCTAAAGGTGAAAGGTCTCTTATCCCATTACCAATCCGCTAAGCCCACCAGAATCCGTTCTGCACACAGTTTATACCAGCTGTTCATGGCCATTTTTAGAACTGAAAGAAAAGGTGATTTTACTGCCAAACAACACTTCTTCACACAAGAGGGTCAGCCGACAACAGTTAACCAGATTTTTGCCACATTCTTGCCTCCTAATGCAACTTCCATTATGTATCTAGTGGTTGTCTGCTTTTCAGGCTTCCCAAAAGAACTATAGAAAAGCATTGCTAATTGTTGTTGACAGAAGAGAACAACATTGTTTGTGTAAGTCATTGAATCTGAAAGATGCCATTAACAGTGCTGCCAAGGCATGGAGTGATATCTTAGAGATGACATTCCCATGTAACTCTCATAAAATACTATTAAAAAAAGTAGAGAAAGAGGAGACTACTTAATAAGTAGAGAAACAAAAGGTCATTCTTCAAAGGGTACGTTAGTTTCTTTGCTTTGGTGAATTTGATGTAAAGTAAACCAAAGAATAGCTGCAGTGTGACCAGAGCCATCTTGAATGAAGTGTTCTGAGAAAGCTTTAATACTGCAGGTAAATACAGTAAAAGCAGGAATTACGTCTTTAGGAAAGAAAGTATTGGTTTTGTGGATACTAGTTTCTTTATTTTCTTACATGGAGTATTTAGTGCAAAGAAAACTGTGTAGAATTATGGAATTTTGAGAAATTTTTTTTGAAGTGCAGGATGTTAATTGAGAAACAATTGAGAAATTGTGAGCTAATTGACTTGTTGATCTAAAATGTGTGCTATTTGTCTAAAACACAGAAAAGATTCAGAATTCATAGGCCACATAAGATGTTTGTCCCATACAATGTAGAAACAAATCCTTGCAAAAGAAAATTGAGAACTGTGTCAATGATTATTGGAATATAACTTCCTATGAGGAAGTAAATTAAATACTTTTTTAAAGTTATATGCTACCATTAAAAAATTAGTTTGTACCGAATGTCTGTGCATTAGTTTTTATTTCTACACCCTACTTGGGAAACAATAAAAGAAGTCTACCTGAACATCTTAGCTCATGGAAATTTTTATAGAACTGATTGCCTTCAGTCCTTCAATTGTATACTAGTTAGTCAGAAAACAAACAGTAAGTGTTGTTATATAGGATGCCTGTAGTTACCCAGTTATGTATTCCTGCTTTCCATTCATTCTGTACATAGTCCAACTATTGTCTGTATTTCAGTAGCCTTTATGAAAAGCTGTTTTTTTGCTGTGTGCTCCCAAACCCCATGTACATGTGAACTATTTTGCAGAAAGATGTGACCCCAGTGTGCTCCTGCTCATAGTAGTCAGGAAGCTTGCATGCCTGAAGAGCAGAACATGTGTGCACTTCTGTTGCTGCTCAGTTCTCCGAAATAGAAACCAGGCTTACTGAAATACAGGGAGTTGAGAAGCATCTGTAAGTTGGTGAGTTTGGGTCAATTGATACTGGATTTGGCTGCAGCAGCAAAGCCTGTGGGACTCCAGGTGAATCACATTTCCTGGAAACTGAAGTGTATGTTGAAAGTTAGTTTTGAGATTATTTATCTGAATGTGAAGGGGTATATGACACCAACTGGGGACTTACAGTAGTAGGGGTGGCATAGGCTGTAGTTTTAAGTCTACTGAAATGTAGATTTTCTTGGCTGATGTGGTGTGCTTGAATGTTCCAAGTGGTGTGTGAGTAACTTGATGCGTTACACACACAGGGACAAGAGCAGTCTATGAGTGTCCAAAAGTGTTTGCTGTTAGATCTGAGTACCTTGATAGTCTTGAGAAAAATGTGTCCTAGAATTATTCCCCTGAATGTAAGGGAGCAGTCATCACAAATTTAATTCTTATCTCCTACTGTCCATAAAAACTACATGACTGTTTTTGTAGCTGTGGATGAACCCCACTATGGTAAAGCTTTAAAGCCACTGACAGCCACAGAACAGGAGGAGAATTAGGAGCCTTTCCATACTGTTCTGGTGATGGATGCTAACTGGCCTGTGGTGTTGGTAGGTTCCCCAACTCTTATATACCTGCTTTACCATCTATAAACTGGGACGTAATTATTATTTTCTGGCAGGCTTTGCCACTAGTTTCTCTTGCTGTATAAATGGGAAGGGGTTAGTGAAGCAAAAACACTTGCAATGCTCATGGGAAATCTAGTTGCTGTGGTATGTCTTAAGAGCAGTAGATCCAGTATGAAGGGGAAGCACTTTACTCTCTATAATTATTTCTGGTCATAGCAGGTATAGCTTTGTGGACTTGAAAGCAGGAATATAAGTGGCATCTTACAGAGACTTAAGACTTTTTTAAAGGAGGTATATATTATTCTTAAGTGCATTGTAATGATGACTTGTTATCAACTGTTTATGAGCAGACTTGGTATAAGTAAAAGAACTGATAGTAAAGGTGTTACTTTTGGCAGCTAATTAATTGAGAGTTTATGCTGATCAATTTTTTCTGCCTGTCCTGTTGAGAATAAGGTACAGCTGCCTTGATACAGCTATGATCTGTAGATTGCTTGCTGCAGACATGTCTGGTTTTGCCCTTTGTGCTGAAGAGAGCATTAATGTGTGAATGTAGCTACTATTGTATAACCATACCAACACTGGCTCTTTAATGGCTGGGGTTCACTGGCAACATCTTGGATCAGTTGACTGCAAAAGTGAGTATGGCCTAAAGCTAAAGGAGTTGATCAATTGAGTGAGATTCAGCTCCATTTGTGAGCAAACTTGCATTCATCTTGTCAAAAATTTAGTACTGACTTAATCTCCATATGCTGGCAAGTAAAGGCTGTTGATGGCAAGGGGATATAGCATAAAGTGAATAGAAGAAAATACAACAGGCAGGCAGAATAAAGACAACACCTGAAGTAGAAAGTGGAAAAGAAGGAAGTGATTGAAGTCTAGCTTTTAAGAGTGATTTTACAACAGATAGAATTACTTTAGGCAATTATTAGTTATAGTTTTTGTTGAGATTTCAAGATTAAAGTTCTTTGCTACCATATTTCATCTGATGGTCTTAATGAATATGAAAATGCATTAAAATGTATTTGGTACCCCAAATTAATGCTGTGATTGGAATTGTCTATGTTATGCCTGAATAGTAGTAGTTGAAGCAGAGTCCTAAAATAAAGTAGGATTTCACCCCAAAAAAAAAAACCAACATTTTTTCCTATACATATTTTCTGAATGCTGTTTTGTGTGGAGACACAAAGGGAGTATTTTGAAGAAACAGAAGAAAATATTGACCAAGTCAAAGATCTGTATTGAAGAATGGATTAAATAAATGTTTGTGAGTCTTAAGAAGCAAACAACAAAAATATTTTTCTTTTCAGAGACATTCCATCTTATTTTGATCATCAACAATAAAACTGAAAACAACAATGGAGCCATTGAATCTGGAATGCGAATTGCTATCCAAGAAAAATGGCAGTATAACTAAATAATGCAAATGTCTTTGGAAAAAGAAAAAGTGTTTTAATTATCTGGAATGTTAAAATTCCAAACATGTTCCCAGCTCAAAGGTAATATTTTAAAACTTAAATTCCAAAGTAGGAAAATAAGTTCTGTTGTCCAAATATGAATGGGTGATAAGTAACTTTCTATTAAAACTTAGGGAGTTTTAATAGAAACTTCAAGTCTTAATAGAAATTGAATTGCTTCAATTTAACACTGCAGGATAGACACTGAGATGTTTCATAGATTCTGAAAATACAGTTATTAAGCTTGATGTGCTGGAGAGTATCATGTGTTAGGTAGAATCAAGATTGAATCCCAAAGGTATATCCTTAAACTGTATAATCAGATTCCCATTTCAATGTCATTTTTGTCCTTCAAAGAATAGGTGCTTGTTTCAGTGATGATTTGTCATTAAAATTATGTCAAAACGTCTTAAAATGTTGTTGAAACTCTAAACAAACTCACAGCACACACAGGGCTAATTATGGATGCCATCTGTTTATTTTTACAAAGCTTTTTTTCTTAAAGACCAAAGCATCTACTTGTTCTGGTAAGCCACAATCTTGTTATAATGACTGAATGTTTTCCTTAATACTGTATACTTGAAGGAAGAAAGACAAGTGGTTTCTTGGTGAGTGACCTTTTCCTATGTCAGAAAAGGTACATAGTATGACATCTCACGACAAACAGTTGCGAAGTGCGTTCTCTTGAGGTATTTTTCCCCTTGGAGCACAAACATTTAATAACAAAAATGGCAGTTCTGCTGTGGTTTCTGTATGGAAGGTGGTATAGCTCTTTCTGTGGGAAGAACGTGCTTTTAACATGCCTACCTTTTACTTGATCGATGTGGTGGTGATCAGAGGAATCACCTTGGTTGGTTTTTACCGTCCTGTGCCTAGTCAAAGGCTTTTTAAAGTTAATCAGCATGCTTGTTTCTCTGCCCATTTGAATGCAGAAGTGTGTCTGCACGTGCATGTGCGCGCCCATGTGTGCATGCTTGTACGCACATCCCGCGTGAGCGCCAGCGACGGCAATTCCCAGGGCAGCGTCTTCCAAAGCCGTTAGCGGCAATTTGCTGAGCGCGCAGAGCCACTCTGCTGGTCCAGCCCAGCTATTGTGCATGCTAAGCACTAAACAGATAAGTCTGGAGGGGGGGAAAAAAAAATTGAAGGATCCATCTGCTCATTTCTGCTACACTGCGCTGATGCAAGATTACGCTAATCTGGTTGCTTGTCAGGACAGGTTAGTGAAAGAAGGCGAATGGGTGAGATATAGGCTACGCTGGTTCTGGGGAAAATTGGTAGCGGCTCCTGTATGTGCCATGTTAAGTGTAGCAGAATGGGTTGATTATCAGCTACTTGGAGATTTTCAGTTAAAATATAGTTATGGCCACAGAGTGAGTGTCTTCAAAACAGAATTGAATGGGAAAAGCTTCCAAACAAAGAAGAATTAACTCATTGTCACTGGATGCATTTGAATTTGTAAAATAAGTGAAAAAAAACCCCCCAGCCAAACAAAAAACCCCTACGAACCCCCAAATCCTCCCAGGTCACCTCTCTAGTTTTTCTTTTGTATGCTGCTCTGAGTTATTGTAATCTGCTAATTATTTTTTTGTATTCTCCATGCAAAGACAGCAGTTGCTGGAGTTTAAGTAGGTTTTTTTTTGTATAAAAAGACCAAAATAGAAACATAGTCTATCTCTGTTCTTTTGCAGGTCAAATTTCTTGTTTATCTGTGTTTGTTTACAGAGAGGTGCTTTTTTTTATTGGTTGTTTTTTGTTACCTACTGACTGACAGTTCTTGACCTTGCAGGTTGAACATCCCGTCACAGAATGCATTACCGGCCTGGACTTAGTCCAAGAAATGATCCGTGTTGCTAAGGGTTACCCTCTCAGGCACAAACAGGCTGATATTCCCATCAACGGCTGGGCAGTTGAATGTCGAGTTTATGCTGAGGTAAATGAGTGGTAATGGGGAGGAGGGGGTAGGTGGTTGAATTGTGGCGTAATAATACCCAGGTGTGGATAGATGCCAAGGTGAAATCAAGGAATATCATATGAAAGTCATGATTTAAGAGCATGTAACATGAATGGTTAATGAGGTTTTGTAGAATTGTCGTGTTCTTATTTTTAATTAAAAATATGGTCTGTGTTTCCACATAGCTTTTTCCTGAAAATTGAAAGTAAAGATGGTAAAAGAGAGAAGTAAGCAAATATCATTAGAAATAAACCTGCATGTTCAGTTCATGTTTAATGATGCTAGAGTTATTTACCAGAGTTAACTACTCTTTCCGAGTTTCTGAAATGTGTAGTTGAAACTTGCTGACTTTAAAAGACAGTTGAAATTCAATGTCTTACAGAACTTTGTTGTTTTAATTTTGTTGTTTTTAATAAAACTTTTGAAAAGGACATTGAAAAACCAAGTTACACAATTTGTGAAACCACAATTTATAGGATAAACTTTCAAAGCACGTTCCAAAACAATAGCTATAATTATGGGGTGAGTCTCTATCTTACCTTAAAGAAGCTTATGAATATTTAAATTCCATTTTCAAGAACCTTCAAGACATTTTGATGTAATGTCTTTTTGGTGTCATTTTGGATACATGAAAATGAAAATTTAAGTGAAGAAAAAAAGTCATTGAATCACAGAGTGGTTTGGCTTGGAGGGGACCTTGAAGATCATCTAGTCCCAATCCCCCTGCCATGGGCAGGGGCACCTTCCACTAGACCAGGTTGCTCAGAGCCCCATTGGAACCTGGCCTTGAACACTTTCAGGGATGAGGGCTGGAAAATAATGCCTATCTTCCTTCGTTTAGTTTCAGGAACATGTTAGGTAACTCTGCATTTCAAAACTAATTCAGCACCTTGAGACATTTTTTCCCTTGCTTAACTGTTGAGACTTTTGTTGTCTAGCCGTCTTATTTGATGTTGTTTTTTTTTTCTTTCATGACATGCACATAACCTCCAGATTGCTCTACTGATTCAAAGTTGTACAGACTATTTTGATAAAGAATACATATTTGCCCTGTGACTGGCATGGAAACTGTTCTGAGTTTTAGTAGGCTTTGCACTGGAGTAACTGATGCTTAGGCTTTTTATTTTGTTCAGCTTAAATACCCTCACATTTATAAGTAGTGAATTGAACTACTTTGCCATGAATTAGGTTATTCTGTAGGCCATATATTTATTTGTTTTCCTATTAAGTTTGTATTAGTGTTGCATTATGTACCTTAATGTAGGTTTCCAGTGGCATAAAGATCAGTTTGACTTCTTAAGATAATTGAAATTCTAACTGCCCTTTTTATCTCTGAAAATCTTTTCTTGTACTCTTTTCAAGCCTGGCCTCCTGAATACTTTCCCATCCTTCTTCCAAGTGTAGCTAATTAAAATGTCATCTTTGTATATTTTATTTTGGTATATTATAACTGGGTGCAGAATACTTATTTCCTTTTTTTTTTTTTAACTGATGCAAGAGATTTTATATACTTCCATTTCTTTATTTGGAGTTGTGGGGGCAGATGGATGAAGAAATGTTCTTTGACACAAGTAATTCTGGGCAAAAAGAAGAGTCATTCCAGTAGCAGTTTCTGTTATACTTAAAACTTTTAAACATTATCTGCTCCACATCTGCAAAAGCTTAATGCTTTCTCATGTTGAATTTTTTTCCAGGACCCCTACAAATCTTTTGGCCTGCCATCCATTGGTAAACTGTCTCAGTATCAGGAACCATTACATGTGCCAAGTGTAAGTAACTCTGTTCTGGTTTTCGTAGGTGCTGAGTGTCTCTTATATAGAGACTATAAATACTCAGCAGCTTTGTAAACCAAGCCTTTTTTCCAGCTTTTTGCCAGAGTGGGGACAGGACATGGCAGTACTGATTTGTGCAACCTGAAAAACTGCTTAAAAGTGAACAGTTCCAAACTGAGTTAAAAATGTTCAGATTGGGTATAACAGGAAACCAATACATGTTGAAATAGTTTGTTCTATAACTTTCAGCTTAAGTTTTTCAAACACAGCTTTAGTAAATGTACTTGTGGTCATTAAAAAAGACAGCAAACTGTTGAGTCAGCTCTTTAAGCGTAGAGAACTGGGGACACTGGTGAGAAGCTGCCAGTGCTTTTTGTTTAGCTTTGTAGACTTTAAAGAGGAGTTTCTTACAGTGGTTATTATGTGTTTCAGGATACAGCCTAACCATATAGAATAGGTATTTAGCAAACAATGTTTTCTGCTGGGTGTAAAGAGCAAATACACTGCCTTTCTGTAAAATCAAAGTAGTCTTAAATTATAAGTGCATATATACTTGAGTGACACTGTGTCAATGCAATGATGAGACTGTACCATCTGTGAATACAATTATTCAGTCTGATTGCTTGCACGGAAAATACTGAGAGATTACAGGAGGAATCTTAAATGTGGAGTTGTTATTGGATATATGATTTATTTCGCTTTTTAAATTGTTTTTGCCCGTGTACTTTCCAAAGGGACCTGACCCTTTCTGGTCTTTAAGGCTTCATGCTGTGTTCAAAGCCTTAAAGGAGAAAAAAAACTGTGAAGATCTAAAAGGCATTATGTGCTCTTAAAGAGGAGATGAGGGAAAAAGGTATCACTGGATGTATCTAAACTTCTTTTTAATGAAACAAAGAGTGTATTTAATAAGAATTTATAATGAGTACTCCAATGGTTGTTAGAAGTTTTCACCATGTTGTAATAGCTAACATGATGTCAAACATTTTGCCCTTGCAAGTTTTTGCAATTTGCAATTTTCCAAACGTGAGACCTGTTGAAAGTACAAGTGATAATGGACAAACTATACCCCCTACAGTCTTTGTCCCACCAAATCTTTCTTCAATTAATGCTGCAGCAGGAGTTTTATGTAATAACATTTGCGCTTGTGAGCCATCCATACAAAGAAAAAACAATTAAAATGCCTTAAATGTTCTGCTTACTGCTGTTATTTGCTTGTGTGAATGTTGCATGTCAGCTAAATGGACCACGGAATAGATAAAGTGATTGGGTGTAGGAGAGTGCACACTAAGCTTTGTCTATCATTATTGCTGGGAGCAATCAAATTGATGCCAGCAGGACAGTAGACGCGTTGACAGCTGTAATTATGTATCTCCATGGTGATCACTTTTGGCCTGTCATGGAGGCCCATGAGTCCCCTCCCTTGCAAGCATTTAATCAGATTGGGCTGTCACTTGTCAGGTAGATGGGGTGGGCTGGGAGTTGTGCTTAGGGGGAGAGGTGAATTGAAAATGAAGGGTGGGAGACGCCTGATTGCTTCACGTAGTCCATCGTGGTACCAAAGAAAGAGATTTTAATTACACTGGAGGCTTCAGNTCCCCAGGCCCCCCCACTTAAGCATTTTTTATCCATTTTGCTGTTGTCCTAATGTAATAACACATGAGGATAATACAACAGCAATAAAGTGTTAGGGCTATAATATGAATGAGCTCTAGGCTACACAGGACCTTTAACCCTAGCTTTTCCTAAATATCTTAAATACTGAGTAAAAGAAAGGAACTATATTAAACAGAAGCAAATGCTGGAGGTCTAATAAATATTGCTATTATTTATCAAGTTCAGCACATTATAGTGAGTAGCTGTTGAATTAGGGTTTCTTGTTCATCCAATATTCATTAAATTCTGTCACACCATATAGTTTATAAAATCACCTACTGTTACCAGGCTCTGAAAATGCAAGCACCACGGGGAGAATTTAAGATAGTATAAATGTATTTCTTTTTTGCTGTCATTTTTTTGGTCATCTTGAGTTTATTTTATGAAAATTAACTTCCACAGAGGACTCCAGATTTTTTTTTAAAGGAAGTTATGCAGTAGTTTAAGTAGTCTATATTCACTGTAGCCTTTTCAAGATATTGTAGATAGCAAAAAATGTGAATTTTGTAGTGGTCATGTACATGTGTTGTGTGTGAACAGAAACATAGCCAGGCAGAGCATATAGTTGGTAGCCTCAGTCTTAGTTAACTTTAGGGTCTGACTAACCTGCTTATTGTGGGTCTGAATTATGCACCTTTCATAGTTTTTAGTTTGTCAAAAGATGACATATGTGTGTCAATACTTACCTACACATATGTAAAGCACTCCTGAATGCTTGTGTGCAATCACTTTATAGATGCTGCTTCAGAGACAAAAGTCACAGTGCAATTCAAGTATGTGTGGAGTATGTATGTCATACCTTGTCTTATCTATGTATTTATTGAGAATTAAAAAAAAAATGTCAAGGGCAGGGGATTTCTCTGGGACTGAGTAGGTAAATTAATTCTTTCTGATCTAAGTGTGAGAACATGTGCATTGACTTTATACACGGACAGCCATTGTGTGAGAAAGGATGGTTT